>SJYV01001595.1:454409-467511 GCA_006410875.1 Neotragus pygmaeus
CTCCCCAGACAGCCATTTTGCCTTTTTGCTTTTCTTTTCCATGGGGATGGTCTTGATCCCTCTCTCCTGTACAATGTCACGAACCTCATTCCATAGTTCATCAGGCACTCTATCTATCAGATCTAGGCCCTTAGATCTATTCCTCACTTCCACTGTATAATCATAAGGGATTTGATTTAGGTCATACCTGAATGGTCTAGCGGTTTTCCCTACTTTCTTCAGTTTAAGTCTGAATTTGGTAATAAGGAGTTCATGATCTGAGCCATAGTCAGCTCCTGGTCTTGTTTTTGTTGACAGTATAGAGCTTCTCCGCCTTTGACTGCAGAGAATATAATCAATCTGATTTCGGTGTTGACCATCTGATAGGTGGACATCATCCAGTTCACTCAGGGCCTGAACAGAACAAAGGAGGGGGAAGCAGGAATATGTTCCTTTTTTCCCTGCTTCATCGACTGAACTGAGAAATCTGAGCTCATCTTCTCCCCTTGGACTCTCCTAGCTACCATTGGCTCACCTGGTTCTCAGGCCTTCTGATTCAGACTGAATCTTATCACTAGTTATCCTGGGTCTCCAGCTTACAGAAGGCAGATCATGGGTTTTCTCAGCCTCCATAATCATACAGGTCATAAATAAATAAATATTCTGTTGGTTCAGTCTCTCTCGAGAACCCTGATGATACACTGATATAGGTCCTTCTCTGAACTAAAGTAAAAATGTTGCAGATCAAATTAACTCTGTATGAGCAACCCAGGAAGTCTTCTAATTTCCTATCTCCCAGCTTGCCTCATGTAGTAGATACCAAAATCTCATCTTCATCAAAGTTTCGTTCTCACCATAATATTTTTTAAATCTTTAATTTATGTTTTAAAAGGAGTATGCTTATAATTTTTTTTCATACATGTATATTTAAGTGAAACCAGGCACTCAGCTTATCTTTCTTTTACATTGTGGTTGGTTTAGTTGTTACATAAACTTGACTACTATAAAAACAACACTATCAAGAACATCTGGCCAACTGTTTAAAAAAATAAATCAAAATATCTCAAATCAATCATCTGTAATGAGATGTAATAACTAAGATTTCTGATACTTTACACAGAATAAAAAGGTTTCTTTTCTTGATGATTACACTAAGTCTGTATGATGGTGAAAAGGGAGAGCTTTCAATGACTCCGTTTTGTAAAACACAGAAGGAAGAAAAAAAAGGCAAGTGAGCACAAGGAAACTGAGTAACAGTTACACATTTCCTTTATTTCAAAGAAGCAGAAACACTGAGAAATGGAAGCTAAGGTCTACACTATGCAAAGAGGACTTTCAATCCCAATCATCCAAGTCAGTGGTAGCATTTTGATACTGATGAAATTATGTCTTAATTTCCAGTACAGTCAGTTCTCAGTCATATGCTCTGAAATGAAAAGATTGAGGTCACGTGAATAAATCAAATATCAGCACAATGTTTTTGAAGTACATGTTGGATTTGGCAGGAACTATCTGCTTTCATGTGTAGCATTATATGTCCTTTCTTCGTCAAGTGTGGATTAGTTGAAATCAAAATTAGTTTCTATTTCCTGAGCCACTGAAAATGGGGAGAGATGGATTAGGACATTCTCCTGGCTAAAATGATTGCAGCTTCACCAAGAGCAAGCTGCAAAGTGGACTCCCACTCTCTAATAATCTGGGCCTCAATTTAACACACATTCTGTGTAAAAGAAATCCAACCTTCATGACTAAGAGAACTTAACTCCACAGCAGTAGCATCACCTTCCTTCTTTCTCACCAAGTGAAGATAAACTGGAAAATGGCTAAGCTCCAAAACAGTGAACTGTTAATCATCATGGTTTTCATGCCTCTTTTAGAGGAAATGAGATGTAATCCAATGCCTGCATAGGCCTTTTCAGGAAATTGCTCATCTTTCTAATTAAGTCTTCACAGGTCTGTGGATACATTCAGCAGACATATGGCTTCCAGAAAACCTTTGTTCCCTTTTTCTGTCACTCACTGGGAAGTTTTGATGTGTTTAAAAATCTCCATTTAAAGGAGATTCCATCACCTTGTATAAGCACTGGCTAAATTTCATAGATATGTTATTAAAAGATTTATTTTCCTATAAGGAAGCACTTTTGAAAGAGTGAAAATTAGAAAGGCTAAGAGACTACACAGATGACTTTATACTTTGTCACTAGCATAGAGCAGCTAACTATTCACTGAAGCCAAGTTTAGAAGCGCCCAGGCAAAAATGTTCCAGCTTGTTTATTTGGGTTTGTTTTTTTTTTTCCAGTAAACTAGTCATTGTACTTTGGCCTCTGATCCTTTCATAACAGACCACAGAGAACATACCCTTTGCCCTACTCACCACATGTTAACCTTGTTTTATTTCCTGCCCTTGCAAAGTTAGTACAACCCACTTCACTTCCACCACAACATTTTACCATTTCTACCCTAAGTCAGGTTATTAATTTCTAACTTAAAAAACAATGCAAAAGATATTTATGGAGTCCTATGTCAGATCCTGAGCACGTGAAACAAAACAGAAATGGATTTTGCCCTCAAGAAGTTTGCGATTCAGCAGGAATAAAAATACAGAATTAATCAAAAATTCCATATCCAACTATAATAGGAGCAGAAAGGAAAAAAAAAGTCACCTAAGCAGTATATTAAAGAGCAAAAAGGAAGAGTCATTACTCTCCCTACCTATGAAAAAAAAATTATTATTTTTAAGTGCTTTTATATTTTGCTTTTTATAATTTGATGCTTTTGAACTGTGGTGTTGGAGAAGACTCTTGAGAGTCCCTTGGACAGCAAGGAGATCCAACCAGTCCATCCTAAAGGAAATCAGTCCTGAACATTCATTGGAAGGACTGATGCTGAAGCTGAAACCCCAATACTTTGGCCACCCGATGCGAAGAGACTCATTGGAAAAGACCCTGATGCTGGGAAAGATTGAAGGCAGGAGAAGGAGATGACAGAGGATGAGATGGTTGGATGGCATCACTGAGGCGATGGACATGAGTTTGACTAAGCTCTGGGAGTTGGTGATGGACAGGGAACCCTGGCATGCTTCAGTCCATGGGGTCGCAAAGAGTCGGACATGACTGAGCAACTGAATTGACTGATACTTTGCAAAGAATAGTATTCAAACATGCAGTCATACATATGGAGTTAGAAGAGGGTGGATAGCAAGCATGCTCACCCACTCCCACTGATCTATTATACCTAAGTACTTTAAAAAGGGAAAACATTCTTATTTGTTGTTATATCAACATAGAATATAGCTATAAATGAGGTTTAAAGAAGCAAAGAGCACAGCATTGAAGTCTACTGAACCTGATGTTCCTCCCCCACTCCCCTACACCTCAAAAAGCACACTATAACAAGGACAGGACAGGTCTGGAACCTCAGTGTCATTCTGTTTTACCATCCCCTTAGCCTACCTTGAATCAAAACTACTCAACTTCTTAGCCTTCTTGAAAAGCATCACAATAGAGATAATTATGGGCCTTCAAGCAGGTCTCCAGATTTGAGATTTAACATTCCGGTAGTTATGGAATATGTTCAGCTCCATTATGCACACCGAAACAGCTGGAAAAGGATTTAGTTCATCTCTGTGCAACCCGAGCCTGAAGGCTTCAAACATCCAGACAAGTTCAGTTCCATTCCATTCAACAATTATTTGAGCCCAGCGAGTCCTAATTATTAAAACTTGCATTATGCCCCATCCCACAATTATACAGCTGCTTAGGGAAGCAAAGGAGCACCATACCACAAAAATATTCATAAAGGAGCTGATCAATCTCTTGAAATACTAAGTTGCCACTTATCCCACTCTACTTAACCCCTAGCTTATGCATCCACTCATGATATCAATATTGACTCTGACTGATGGTGTAGATGTTATAGACATTTAATCACACAAGGCAAGTGCAATGCAATAGATTGCCAAGCAAATGACAAACATTGCAAAAGTTGTAGGATTTCATAAGATTGATGAAAGTAACATCAGAAAACTTCCTGAATTACACACACACACACACACACACACAAGAACTGGCAAAGCTGGATCTATTAAAAATTAACGAAGAGGAAATCGACAAGAATACAGATATGATAAGCATGGTAATAAAAAAAAAGAACTATTTGATTNGTAGGAAGCACCTACGAGGAACGTGTGTGTCTAACAAATTAATCTTTCCCTCCCCCTAGGAGAAAATCTAGCAAAGAAAAAATGTCAAAGACAAAGCAACAGAGTGTCACAAAGAGGAGGTCATCAACATCAAATGCTGCTGAGATATTCTGACAAAAAGGAAGTCACAACTGACCTTTTGGAGAACTGTTTTTGGAGGGTGATGAAGATCAAAGTCAGTTAACTGCAAGCAGTTAGGAAATGAAAGCGTATCTCAAAAGTGTAGCCAGTAGGCATAAACAACACCTTTGAGAGATTTGGGTGGGAAGAGGAAGAGAGAAAACCATAGGATCTAGTGATGGGCGTTCTGTTTCTTTTTTACGATACAAAGTTCTGTTCAAAAGATTTCGCCACGAAAGGGGGAAAATTTTTTAAAATTCTAGAATTTCCCACAGCCCTAATATGAAGCCAGCAAGACAACCCCATGGCCTTGTGCCTCCAAGGAACTCAAAGGCAGGTAGAATCACTTTCTTTTTCTTTTTTTCTTTTTTAATCAAAAGATTATAAAATAAACATAGCATTTCCAAATATTTTTTTTCCAAAAAATAAATAACCTTGTCTCTTCCACTAGCATTCTACACAGCAAAGCAAAAGAAGATAGAGGTTGGGGATTCCTTGAGGTTAGGACTCCATGAGCTTTCACTGCCAAGGACACAGGTTTGATCTCTGGTTGGGGAACTGAAATCCTACAAATTGTGCAGCCAAAAAAAGATGATAGAGGTTAATTAAATTTAACTTTAAGAAAGTTAAGAAATTTTGTCTAGGATCTTGTATCTCTGTTAAAGTTATTAAGAGTTAGTTTATACTTTGTAATAAACATTGACATGTTATATTGGCTTTTTATATTGCTCATATCACTGAGTAAATATTATAGGAAATATAAGGTTGTTCTTGGCAAACCTTTTGCCCTCTAGAGACTTCAATTCAATAAAGACAACAGAAAATATACAAGAAACTCATGTAAAAAAGGACACTGTGACCAGTTCAAAAAAGGGCTAACGATATTTGGAGGAGAAAGGAGAAAAAAGTGAAAGTTGGACTGGGGAGCTGAGTTTTCTTGGAAGAAAGATGGATTTAAGTTGGATTTTAAAGAAAGCATAGGATTCTGAGAGAGGATTTGACAAGGACAAAGAAGGAGGAGGAGGTGCAATTCCACTGGATTCCAGGCAAGACGAAGGAATGAACAAAACCAAAAACAGCTATAAACAAAAGACCATACGAAACAGCCTAAAGAGACAGGCAAAATATCCACTGTGCCAGAATGAACCTGACTAAATTCAAGCCTCTAGATGGAAGATCCATACCTCCAGGTCCAATTCATTATTTTGTTATTACTCATGGTACCATTTCCTAATCTCAGTCTTTCAGCTCTAGGGTCTATTTTTTTCCCATTGTACTCCTACAGCAGAAAGAGGAAATAAATCATCCAGCGGTGGGGATTTCTTAGTAGGGTTTGAAGAGAGATGCTGAGGGTGGCTGACTCTGCCAAAATGTTTCCTTTTTCTCTTGCTGTTTGTCAGATATTACTGTTGAGCAACCCTGGAGAGTGTCATCAACATGCAATCTCAACTAATTTATCTTCCTTCACTCACTCAAACTCAGCCCTTTGCCTTTTTATTTTTTTTCCCCCTAGCTCATTTAGAGTTTCACAACCTCTTACCTTTAATTGCTGAGTAAGTGCAAAACATCTGTGTGTCTGGCATCAGATATGACAGTCTCCAAGAAAAAGGATTCACGGTCACAGAGATAGCCAAGGCTACCTACTATGCCTTAATATTTTGCTTTGCCATTATTTCATTTTAAAGGCTCATTTCTACTTTTCTCACAGAGTCAGTTTCCAAATAACAAATTTCCATGGCTGTCTTTTCCTCCATGCCCCTTCCTTTTGAAATGTGCATGACTGCAGAAACCTTATGAGTGCCACAGAGCTCCTACTGTCAGTTTCTGCTGAGACCCATAAAAAAAAAAATTCCACACCAATAAACCACTGATGTGAGTATAGGTGATGGAATATCTGGGGCTAATGGAATCTTAAAATGGAATTTCAGTCACATGGATAGAGGAAATTAACTTCATTTGTAGGTCAAAAGTTTATACAAGCGTCCTTGAGGTAGGGACACCACGGTTCCTGGCTCGCCCCCAGCTAACACAGGACTGGACCTGACTTTCCTTGGATGAGCCAAGAAAATTTTGTTTCCTCCAGTCCCAGTTTCTCTCCTCTACCTCCATCTCTACAGGAAGAAAAAGGGTTTGGGTTTTGACGGAGGTTTCTGGAGCGGCATTGTAGATCTAATTGTTAAACAAATATATATGGTCTGAGCCTAATGAAAGAGATGACTGTGCTTACAATGGCTAAATAAAACAGGTAAGAAAAAGGAGGTGGTGTGTTAATACATTCAACAGTCCATAGCTTCTATTGACCCTGCCACTCCACACCTGTGCCTGGAATCTTAAACTTGGGGGGCAACAAGCATTTTTTAAAGCCTTCAGTTAAACTAGGAAGAACCATAAACGAAGCATGAAAAAGTTTCTAAGGGCCTGCCTCCTATCCCTGAATATAGGCTCTACTCAACCTGTCTTTTAAACTAAATATTTAATATAAATACTATCTTTTAATATAAATATCTTCTCCTGCCCACAAAGCCCCAAAGGGTCAAATCCTGGGAAGTCACTTGCTGTCTCTGTCAACATACAAAGGAAGCACCTGCTGTAAGATGTTTCCTGCACGAGGCCATCCTTGCTTCCAAGTTTGTTGCTATATCCACAAAGCCTTAGCACCTGGAGCTTAGTAGGAATTCACTAACTATTTGTTGAATATCAGATGAATTAACGAATCAAAGGCTCTCGTTGTCCTTTTAACTGCCTGCTGCTGTTGTTTAGTCACTAAGTTGTGTCCTAGTCTTTGTGACTCCAGGNAAGCCTTAGCACCTGGAGCTTAGTAGGAATTCACTAACTATTTGTTGAATATCAGATGAATTAACGAATCAAAGGCTCTCGTTGTCCTTTTAACTGCCTGCTGCTGTTGTTTAGTCACTAAGTTGTGTCCTAGTCTTTGTGACTCCATGGACTGTAGCCCGCCAGGCTCCTCTGTCCATGGGATTTCCCAGGCAAGAGTACTGGAGTGGGGTGCCATTTCCTTATCCAATGGAACCTTCTGGACCCAAGGATCAAGCCCACATCTCCTGCTTAGCAGGCATCTCCTGCTTGGCAGGCGGATTCTTTACCACTGAGCCACCACACAGAAATTTTACCCTTGCCACAAATCAGTCTTGTCGTAATCACCAGTCTCTGTACTCTGAATCTCTGCCATTTGCTTCCTTTTAGGCTCCCATGTATTTCAAACCTCTGAAGTTTTAGCCTGGATTTGGCCCCACGGGCACCAAGCAGACCAGCAACTTTACAGTTGTCTTGGAATAAGAATTACAATGACTTCAACACTTCACTACCTGGCTTATCTTGGCTCCTGCAGTCCTAAATTCCAGAGCTACATTGACAGAGATCCATGCATAGCACAATGAGGTAAATGAGTGAAAATGTGAAGGGTTATTAAATGTCATAGCATGCCTCCAAACATCTCCCAGTGTCCTCTGCCCTTAGAGCATGCTTCTAACAAGTTGAATACTATAGAACTGATATATCACTTTCAAGATTTAGTCATAAAAGACTGCTGATTTCTCTCTCTCTCTGTTAAATCACCTGCTCTGGGGGAAGCCAGCTTCATGTGGACCAGCTCAGTGAAGAAGCCCATGTGGCAAAAAACTAAGGCCTCCAAATCAAAAGCCGCTAACGAATACTAAGAAACTCAGTCTGCCAGCAGCCCCCTGGGCGAGGTTGGAGGTAGATTCTGTAGATGACTGTGGTCCTGGTCAACAGCTTGACTGCAGTCTTTATAGGAGACCTTGAGCTAAAATCACCCAGCTATGGCAGCCAGATCTCTGCCACAGTGTATATGTTGACTGTTTTAAGCTCCCAGATTTTGAGCTTATCTGTTACATAGAACAGATTACTGATAGATTGAATGTGGGTCAGTAAGCACTTTCTTGGTTTCTTTGTTTTGTGACCACACCATTTGGCATGTAGGATCCTAGTTCCCTGACTAGGGATCAAGCCTGCATCGCCTGCAGTGGAAGCTTAGAGTCTTAACTGCTGGACTGCCAGCAAAAAACCAATCAATACTATCTTAAGGGCCAGATAGAAAACATTTGGGAATGTGCAGGCCATACAATGCTGCCATTGTAGCCCAGAACGAGTCGGAGACAATGTATAAATGAATGCACAGCCCTATGGCTTCCTAAGTGGCACAGTTGGTAAAGAATCCACCTGCCAATGCAGGAGACGCAAGAGATGTGGGTTTGATCCCTGTGTCTGGAAGATCTGCTGGAGAAAGGAGTGGCAACACACTCCAGTGTCCTGGTCTGGAAAATTCCATGGATAGAGGACCCCCATGGGCTACAATTCATGGGGTAGCAAAGAATCAGACATGACTGAGCTACTCTGATACTCTATCCAATACAGCGCTATACTCCTACAAAAAGCAATCAGCCAGCTAGTAGGCTCTAACGTGCCAACCTCTGCAAAAAATCAACGGATTTTCAATCTTTCTTACTTCGAATATCTCATCGTCCTGTAGCTACCCTATCAAGAGACAAGCATGCCCAGTATAGATCAGAGTTTCTTCTGTGGTGTGAAGGGAATACCCTTCCCCATTGTTATTTTTTTAATTACTTTTTTTTTTTTTTTTTAATGAGGTTGGTGCTTTGGGGAAAGGAAAATAAGATGTAGGGGAAGTCCTTTCTGGAGTTGAGGAGAAAGAAAAATCCAGATTATTTTGCCCAAGGAAAATTTATCCAAGGAAGCATAAATTTGTCCAAGGAAGAATAAAGGGAGGCAGTGTGAGATTAGATGACTCAATTCCACAACCCTTAGCCAAACACTGTACATAGAGATGGGGGAAAACACATCCAGATAAGCACAAGAATCCCAAGAACTTCAGAACTGGTCACCCAACTGCCTGGAGGTTTCAAAGCCTCTGAAAGAAACTTTGAGCCATTTGGACCAAAATCGTCCAAGATTGATAGCACAACACTGGTTAAAAGAGCCTGAAATATGGTTTATAGCCTCCCATGTATTGAGCACAGTTTACAGAAGATACAAAAGTTCTCACATGGCCCCCAGAAGTTGCAGAACTGCTAAGAAGATCACTTGGTCAGCCGAGTCCAGGGCTGATTAAGGATGAGATCTCAATGACTGACTGGAGGCAATGGCAGTGTCTACGGTAGGCAGCAAAGGAAGAAACTATATTTTTACTTCTTTTTCCTCTCTGAAAAGGATTCTTTCTGAATCTGATTTTTCTTTCCCCCAAATCACCATTCTCCCAGGGAATGCCCAAAGTTTGGGAGGGCCAGCAATAATTTAGCAGAGGCCAACAAGCAAAGATTCGTGGGGACTAATCCATAGTGAAAGGCTTCTCCTGGGGAAACCACCTGTCCCCCATTCCCAAGAAGATACATGAACCCCCTTCTACTCCCCTGGCCTAGAGTCACCTTGGGAAAAACAGAGAAAAGAAGAGGAAATCTGGGAGAGCAATCATTCACCCAGAAGAGAGTAAGCGACCTCAACATACAACAGTTTTTAAATCAGAAGGGGTTGAGATATTTGTACTTTAAAAGGTTACATTGTTTTTTCCCCATCCAAAGAGATAAGCTGTTCATGAGAAAGTTTGTCTCAGCTATTAGGTGACTTTTTTATTGCTGCCATAACAAATTACAATGAACATGTTGTGGCTTAAAACCACACAAGCTTGTTACCTTGTATTTCTGTGGGTCAGAAATTCATCATGGCTCTCACTAGGCTAAAATCAAGGTGTTAGAGGCTATTTCCTTTCTAGAGACTCTGAGGAAGAATCTCTTTCCTTTCATTTTCCAGCTTCTAGAAATGGCTTGAATTCTTTTACTCCTGGCTCCCTTTTCCCATCTTCAAAGCCAGCAATCTAGCATCTCCTTAATCATGTGTCCATCATCACTTCCCATCCAACCTGAAAGTGTCCTCCTCCACTTTTATGAATTCATATGATTAAACTGGACCCACCTACCATGTGAGGTAACATATGCAAAGATTCTAGTCTACCAGGATAATATTTACTGTTAAGAATAACACTTGCTATAAATTATGCATACTCTAAATGCCTTAATAACACCATTATTATAAACATTAATGGATATATTGCTTGAGTTTTGTGCTTTTTTTTTTTGCTAGAGTACTTGTTTTTTGTATTGGGGGCTTTTTGTTTGTTTGTTTGTTTAGTTTTCAAGAACATTATTATCTAAATTTGAATCCTTATAATAAGGATTATTACTATTATTCTTTTTAGCCATCTCTTATTACTAGAATTTTCAGAAAATGTGTTCAGTGATCAACTATAATTCAAAGAAAACACATCCATGTTGCCTATGATTGCCTTATCTCAAATAAGTTTTTCAATATAGGATTTCCCAGAAATTAGATCACTCTACAAAACAATGTTCCAGATATACCGAAAGAAGAAATATATATGCCAGTGAGCATGTCTAGGAATTATTTTGGAGAAATTAAATGTTTGGCATTTAGGATAGTTATGGTTATCACTGATGTCATGTATATTGATAGAGCTGCACTTTTTTGAGATCTTACAGCCACTGAAAATAAGCCTACTTTATACAATATTCAGCTTATGTTTCATGTCTTTTTGAGCACTCAAAGGATACTTTTGAGTCTTCTTCCAAAGCTTTCTTTACAGGCAACCTTTCATCCATTCTACAGAAACTATTAATTCTATAGAAACTTCCCTCAGAAGGAGGGAAAGGACTAAAACATTACATTTTTTAATTCTCATCTATATTCCCACAACTTTTCATCTTCTCTTCTGTCTGGTCACCTGAAGACATAGAGAAAACAGCAGAGTCTGATCATTTGACAAAACTAGCCACCTACAGTGAATGACTTTGTGGACTTTTATCCTATACAAAATACCTTCAAGTAGCTAAGCTAAACATGGACACAATAAAAGAGGATGCTTGTAAAAGAGCATGTAAAATGTAAAATTAAATACTGTGGAAATATCAAGGAAAGAGACACGGTCCACCTGGGTAGAAATAGGAAAGTTTAATACAAGGATGTAGCGTGGGACCTGAGCCATAATGTCAGGAGACTGTGAGGATTGAGAAGAAGGGTATACTAGTCATTAGTATCAGCGCTATGAATTCTCAATTTTGCGGAGAATCAGAAACAGCACACCAGCCCTTATTTGTAGCAAAGTTAGCAGATACAGATTGCAATGAGCACGTAGAGTAGTAGGAAGAGCACAAGGTTTGAGCATAAAAACACTAGGAAATTGAGGCATAAAGTCCAGTCGCCACATGGGCACTTACACTTTTATTACCTTAGAGATATCACCTAACCTTTTGGAGCTTCACTTTACCACTTTATAAACATTCAAAGAAAAAAAATAAGTTGGCAGCATTGCTTGTATTTGTAAGCAAGAACCCTAGCTCCTGAGAGAACATCTCACATTTGAAATGAAATGTTAATTATTTCGGAGAAAGCAACCCACTCCAGTACGCTTGCCTGGAAAATCCCATGGACAGAGAAGCCTGGTAGGCTACAGTCCATGGGGTCACGAAGAGTCCGACACGACTAAGCAACTTCACTTTCACTTCTCACTTTCATACACTGGAGAAGAAACTGGCAACCCACTCCAGTGTTCTTGCCTGGAGAATCCCAGGGACGGGGGAGCCTGGTAGGCTGCCGTCTATGGGGGTTGCACAGAGTCGGACATGACTGAAGTGACTTAGCAGCAGTTAATTATTTTATTATTATAAAGTTTCTCCATGGCAAAGATACCACAGATGTAAGATGTAAGTACTTCCTTATATGTAGATAAATTTTCTCTTCTAAGATTACTCTGCATTTAACTTCTAAATTCTCTTTCTAAAATTAACTCTGGGATCTGGAGACTAGAATAATAGAAATCTCACATGACATTTTTCCAGGAGCAAGCTACTGAAAAACTGCTAAATATAGAAAATACAAAGAGGAGGGATGTGGAAAATTATGGACATATAGGAAATTATGGCCATAAGATTTCAATGTCACCTTGCAAAATGCCAAATGCCAGAATTTCCTATAAAGCTTAATTTTATTTATTTCATGGAGAGATATTTTGGAAAGCTGGATTTCAGAAAATCCTCATATTCTGGCCAACTATCTCCAATTATGCTGGAACTTCAGTATCCGTCCCCACACTGGAGATGTATCATTATCTAAACAATCATTTCCATTTCACAGAAATCCCAGCGCTGTTTTTCTAACAATTGAGCCATAACAGTGCTGTTCCCATGGTTACCAAGAGTTCTGATTTCAGTTCCTCAATATGCATTTTATCATGTAAGATTGTACAATGCTTCAGAATAGACCACTCTTAGTTCCACATGCTTCGTCTGTTATTTTTCTCCAAGTTTCTCACACCCAGTCCCCATTTAAGCTTCCTGTTTTGCTCGTTTTTTGACTAAAGTTTATGTAGCCAACTATAGAGTGATCATGTTTCTAGCCAATAAATTCAAAGCAGTGGAGCAAAGTTCAGGGACAGGAACTGGGCAAAGATTAGAAAACTCTGCTTCTCATCGCTCTCCATGGCCCTAGATTTTAGCACTATAATTATGATGGTTAGGAAAAGAGCAACGTAAATCCCTAACTAGTGTCCTCAGTGATTCTGTGATTCCAAGCAGATTTTATCTGCTTGAATTTCTCAACAGCAAAAGAATTTGGTACTCAGAGCTCTGAAAAGTACTTTCCCTGGAGATTGGCATCTTGCACAAGAGTCCATAGAATGATCTTCAGAAGTCCCCATTAAGTGCCTGAAATTCTGTGCGTGTGGGGGGCGGAATC
>SJYV01001595.1:467924-484696 GCA_006410875.1 Neotragus pygmaeus
GGGGGGTGCATGCCCATATCACTTCACTTAGCTGAAGGAATTCACTTTAATGAGGAAAAGATCCATAGCCTTCATCAGATTCTCAGAAACATATGTACAGCAAAGATGTTTAAAGAGCACCTCTCTTGGACAAGATCTCTGTTTTAGGAAAGAGCTCTGAGGGGACAAGTTGTTAATAAAAAATAGTTGTGGCAAAATAATCTTCAGTCACTGGGAGGGATTTAAAATTTGGCAGAAAATTTTTGGAAAACCAATATGGAAATGTGTACCAGGACCTGTGAGGAATATATTTTCTAGGGAAAAAATCAAGAAAGGCAAAAAAAGTAAGTAAATGTTTATTTTGATATTATGAATGACAGGAAAAAATTAGAATCCAGCATTAGAGACTGAGTTAATAATGTGACATCAACACAATGATACATTATAAAGCCATAACTACAGTTATTCAATAGGAAAAACTAAAATATTTATGATGAAACATTAAATGAAATCAGAAAGAAACTTTGTATAATATGGATAACATTATGACAAAATATATACAATTTTCAAGTTAATTGTACTAAAGTAATGGACTTTTGAGTGATTTTGTTATTTTAAAGTCTTCCCAAATTTTAATATCCTATTAAGTAAATGTTGAATTAAAAATAAAACAGAGACTTGTGTTTAAACATGGCAAAATTTGGACATATATCTTGATTTTCATTCCTTTCCCACACTTGACTAAAAAGACTGAAGATATGAAAAAAAGATATAAATCTACAAGGAAAATGAAAACAGAAGACAATTACAGCATCAAAATTTTGGAATCTATAAAGCCAACAAATGAGGATATCTAACTATCAAATAGGGGAAAAAGTAAACATACCCCAACAATGTAGTAAGATCAGGGATAAGGCTATTTACATCAGAGAGCTCTGGAATGTTTCAAAATTGAAGACATCACTTACCTCTAAAAGAGATGTGATATCCCTAACATCGAAAAGAATGTGCCTGAAACAGGTTCATACTTGAAAGCAATTCTGGGCTCAAAAGCCAGAAGCAATTAGACCCATTCCTTGCCCAGATTCAAGGACTTTGCATTGTGTCACAGTGGTAAAGCCTGCCAATGCAGGAGAGACTTGGGTTCAATCCTTGGGTTGCAAAGATCCCTTGGAGAAGGAAACGGCAACCCATTCCAGTATTCTTGCCTGGAAAATTCCATGGACAGAGGAATCTGGCAGGCTACAGTCCATCAGGCTGCAAAGAGCTGGACACAGCTGAGCGCACATGCATCTTGCCCAGATTCACCTCTTCCAACATACTAAGCAAGAGAACTTTCTCTTCCTCACCCAACAAGGGAAAAAAAAAAAAGCATTTACCCCGAAAACAGGGGGATCTCATATCCTGAACACTGAAGGCAAACATGATGCACTGAAAATAAAATATTTAAGTCACAACAGACATACTAAATAATGAGATCCCTCCCTTTTTTCTCACTCAGCTCCCAGAATGCACTGAAAGTCAGCCTAGATCTCTGGGAGGAAATCTGAAGATCACCAGTCTATGAGAAAAGACCTGCAGATACTAATGGTTGTGGATGCCCCAGTGAAACAACCTAATCCAATCATGCTGGAATAAAGCCCTCAGGAGCTCACAGACAGTCATTTAGTGCATCAAATTTAAGTATGAGTAGATGTCCAGAAGACATAAGACATTTGAGGAAAACCTTGAGTAAGAGGGACAATAACTAAAACAACAGTAAAAGAAACTGGGAGGGATGAGACAGAGCAGAAACAGAAAAATTCTTCTCCAAATAAATTGCTATCCCCAGAGAGATGGGAGAAGATAATCCAGCTACGGAACAAAATCCAGCTACGGAACAAAATCCAAATTTAAATACATGTTATTTTTAATGGAACATTAAGAATACAAGAAAGAGTCTTTGAAATTAAAAATGTTATATCAGAAATTTAAATGCAATAGGAAGAGTGGAGAGTAAACGAGATTGCCATCTGCAAGTAAAACAAAAGTCAAAGAGTTAGAAAACAGGAAAAACCAAATAGAATGTCCAACATTTAACCAATAGAAGCTCTAGATAAAAAGAGTAGAAAAAACAAACAGCAAGACTTTATCTAAGAAATAATCCAAGAAAAGTTTCCAAAAACTGAACTTGAAAGTGCCTACCAGATTCTTAATATAATGAATGAAGAAAAATACACATCAAGATGTAAGATCATGAACTTTCAAAATACCAAAAATGAAAATATTTTAGATCTTCTCAGATCATTAAAAAAAAGTAGATCAGAAGCCAAGAATCAAAATTGTATCATACTTAATTTCCCAGTGGCAATCCTGGTGGTAAAATAATGCTTTGAAAATTCTGAGAAAAATGGCACTCAATATTATAATCTGTATCCAGACAAAACATCCATCAAGAGTGGGAATAGACTAAAAATATTTGGGACATGAAAAGTCTCAAAAAAAAAAAAGTGCTCCTGGGACTTCCCTGGTAGTTCACTGATTGAAAATTGTCTTCCAATGCAGGGGACGTGTGTTGAATCCCTGGTCAGGGAACTGGGATCTCACATTACACAGAAACTAAGCATATTACATTACTTTGCAACAAAGGTCCGTCTAGTCAAGGCTATGGTTTTTCCAGCAGTCATGTATGGATGTGAGAGTTGGACTATAAAGAAAATTGAGCACTGAAGAATTGATGCTTTTGAACTGTGGTGTTGGAGAAGACTCTTGAGAGTCCCTTGGATTGCAAGGAGATCCAACCAGTCCATCCTAAAGGAAATCAGTCCTGGGTGTTCATTGGAAGGACTGATGCTGAAGCTGAAACTCCAATACTTTGGCCACCTGATGGGAAGAGACCACAATGAAGGTCCTGATGCAGCCAAAAATAAGTAAATAAATAAATATTTTTTAATGTTCTCCCACAATCCTTTTCTCTGGAACTAGTAGAGAAGAGTAGACCAGAAAGAGAAATCAGGAGATGGAAACCGGGAAGCAGTCTTTAACACAGGACAGAGTTAAAGGGAATTTCCATCATGATGATGAAGGGAGAGCCCAAAAAACAACAGCACAGCTGGCCTAGAGAGCATCAAGTCTACCCATCCAGGAGGGATAATTCAAATGCTGTATTTTAATGGAAATAGAGTCGATTTGCAGTATTGTATTAGTTTCAAGTGTACAGCCAAGTGATAATTTAATAAATCATTTGATACGTTTGAACACATTGGAAGAGATTCCTGCCAAAAGTTTTGCATTGAGCTGTGATAGGTATTTAGAAAATTAATCAAAGAAAAAGAGCTAGATAAGGATACTCCAAGGGAAAATATATATATATATTTTTTATATGTATTATATATATATAGGAAAGGAAATTAGAGTATGCTAAATAGTTCATCTGTAAATAAAATCTGTATAATTATAAACACTGAATTTTGAATTAATCAATGGAATGATAAGAATATATCTGGGAAATGGGAAAGGAAAAGTGTTTTGGTCAAGAGGAAAGAAAGGCATGTATTACAAAATTAAATCCTTGGCTTCAGAGTAAGAAATTAATAGATATTATAGTACCCAAAGTGGGAAAAAAGTCAGAGTAAGCATTATTTAGAAATGTGGAAGCAACACTAGCAGAAACAAGAATTGAAAATAGAAATAAAAACTGAGGATAGAGAAGAGTCGAGGAGGTTTCTGCTCTTTTTAAAAGTAAGTTTTATTAGCTGTTTGCTTTTAAATCAATTTACATCTATAACTTGCACAGAATGAAAAAAAATAATGTTAAAAGAAGAAAACAATTATGAAAAAGTAAACCTGAGTGCTTTCCTAGACTCAATTTAATAAAAGTTGATCACTCTAATTGACATTCAAAATTGCAGCTTCCATTAATACTATAAGATGAAACCATAAAAAAATAGAAAAGAGAGAGAATAAAATGATTTCTTAGAAAAGACTCAAAAAGAATTTTCTGAGACTAAAGAACATTGATATTTTGATGAAAGAGTACTGCTAAGTGCCTTGGACAATGAAGAAAAAACACGCCAGCTTAGACACAGCATTATAAAATTTTATAACAAAAATTTAAAGAAAAATCTTAAAAGTTTCTAGATAGAGAAAAATGCAAATTGAAGTAGGTCTGCTATCAGATTTCACATGATCAACTCTGACTTTATTTCCTTCATTCTGTTTTCCTTAGATTGATTTTCCTCCTAACATTAATATAAATGTTGATTTTTATTTTTCTCTTAAACAATAATTGCAAAGTTACACATGTAAATATATTAACAAGCCAACAGTTAAAAAGAGACTTTAGAAAACAGTAGTCACAATGGAAAAAAATGGCTTTAATATTAGAGAAAATAATTTTAATCCTATATAGTTCTATATCTGGCCAAATTAACAAATATATTGGAGAATAAAAGCATTTCAGATATACAAAGACTCAGAATGTTTATTCACCTTCACCCCCGCCACCATCATCTCTTAGAAACTTACTTAAGGATGTTTTCCAGGAAAACAAGGGAGGAAACAAAGAAAAGAGAACTTCAAGCCAGAAATGGGGACTCATCAACCCCCACCCCCAAAATCAGTCCCTGAATAAAAACTGCAAAACCTTCAATCCAGATAGAGCATAGGGAAGACATCTAGGAAAAATAAGAGCATCTTAAAGTTGTCACTTTCCTTATTAAGTTGAAAGACCTTAAGGATTTAATAAAGGGAGACAAAGTAACTTAAAAACTAAGCTCAAAAGGGAGTGAATATATGTACACTTATAGCCGATTCACATGGTTGCATAGCAGAAAACTACACAACACTGCAAAGCAATTATCCTTCAATTAAAAATAAAAATAAAATTTAATAAAACTAAGATGAGTGGGAAAAAGTTTTATTTAAGAATGGAAATTAGCATACTGTTTGATACTCTATGAAAAGCATTTAAAACTATAAAAATGTAAATATCTATTTACAAACTTCAGACACAGCATATACACAGAAGGGCTGACTCGAAAGAAGCTGAGAGTCAGCAGACATTTAATCCTATTCAAAATGTCCATAAGATGTTAGATCCATAATGCATTTGGTCCACACCAAAATGTTCTTGACATTTGGTCCTGTTTAGAACATCCATGGATGTATTTGGTCCGTGCCAAATAGTTTTGGACAGACCAAATATCAAGGCCCTATTGGCATGCACCAAAGGTCTCCACGAACATGTTGCACAGGATCAAATGTCTGAAAGGGAAGCAGAAGATTGAGGCTAAGTCAGAAACAGCCAGTTGAAGGGCCTTGCCTAAATCAACAGAAATGAAGTTGACTTTCCCAGCAGTAGACCACTGAAGAAACCAAAGTGACCCACAAGAGAAATGCTATCTCTAAGATATTTTTCATATAATATTTTTCTTAGCATTTTCATATGCCAAGCACTGAACTGAGTACATTACATTTATCCATCAATTTAATCTTCACAACAACCAACGCAGGTGAGCTAAGTCACTTCAGCTGTGTCCAACTCTTTGCAACCCTATGGACTATAGTCCATCAGGCTCCTCTGTCCATGGGATTCTCCAGGCAAGAATACTGGAGTCGGTTGCCGTTTCCTCCTCCAGGGAATCTTCCCAACCCAGGGATCAAACCCACATCTCTTATGTCTCCTGCATTGGCAGGAAGATTCTTTACTACCAGCACCACCTGGAAAGCCCTAACAACCCAGTGGGAGAGTCTGTTACTATCCCCACATTACAGATTATAAAACTAAAGCACGGAGAGGTTAAGGAACTTGGCCAAGGACACACAGTTAGCAACTAGTAGAACTATTTGAATCCATGGACTGTTGTCAAGCTCTTGGCTTTTAATGAGCACACTAAAAAGTCCCCTTAAAAAACGGGGGATTTTTTTTTTGTTCATCAACCATACAAAGTCTTCAATACCAGGTTACAACTATCCCAGCTACCAAAGTTCTTGTGAAGGTCCACTTATTTTCTATACATATTCCATACAATGCAACCAGACCTGGGGTAGCCTGCTAGAAACTGAAACTAGTCCAGATGCCCAATTGCCCCCAGCTAATAGCCAACTGACACAAATTTTACAGAGACCAGAATAATTATCCATTTTAAATGACTGCCCCTGTTAACTCATGAGTTAAATATGTGCTTGTCGTTTCAAGCCACTGAGTTGTTAGGTAACTCATAACAATAGATAATCGATACTCTCTTAATTCCAGATTTCCTCCTGCAGTCACCAAGGGAATAATCAAGAGCTCAATGAAAGTGATAGTAGAGAGGGGGTGTCCAGAGAGTGGTCAATGGTACCTAGGAGCTAGAGCCTGGCCTTCATGATAGATATAGGATCCATAGATTAGCCAGAATGCCACATGGGCAGAAGGCTACCCCAAGGAAGAAAGTCTCCCACTCTACTGTGGGTTTTAGACTGGATCATCCACGAGGGTATTCACCATGTGTTTTCATCCAGACTTAGCAGATGGCCAGTTAAATAATCAGTCTCAAATTCAAGAGACTCTTTAGTTCCTCTTTGCTTTCTGCCATTAGGGTGGCTCAGTTCAGTTCAGTCACTCAGTCGTGTCCAGTTCTTTGCGACCCCATGGACTGCAGCATGCCAGGTTTCCCTATCCATCACCAACTCCTGGAGCTTGTTCAGACTCATATCCATTGAGTCGGTGATGCCATTCAACCATCTCATCATCTGTCATCCCCTTCTCCTCCTGCCTTCAATCTTTCCCAGCGTTAGGGTCTTTTCCAATGAGTCAGTTCTTCAAATCAGGTGGCCAAAATATTAGATCTTCAACTTCAGCATCAGTCTTTCCAATGAATATTCAGGATTGATTTCCTTTAAGATTGACTGGTTGAATCTCCAGGCTGTCCAAGGGACTCTTAAGAGTCTTCCCCAACACCACAGTTCAAAAGCATCAATTCAAATAAATTAGGGTGGTATCACCTGCCTATATGAGGTTATTGATATTTGTCTGACAATCTTGGTTTCCAACTTGTGATTCATCCAGCCTGGCCTTTCATATGATGTATTCTGAATATAAATTAAATAAGCAGGATGACAATATAGAGCCTTGTACTCTTCTTTAAATTTGGAAGCAGTTCGTTGTTCAACATTGAGTTCTAAATGTTGCTTTTTGACCTGCATACAGGTTTCTCAGGAGACAGGTAAAGTGGTCTGGTATTTCCATCTGTTTAAGAATTTTCCACAGTTTGTTGTGATCCACACAGTTGAAGGCTTTAGCATAGTCAATGAAGCAGATGTTTTTCTGGAACCTCCTTGCTTTCTCTTTGATCCAGCAAAGTTGGCAATTTGATCTCTGGTTTCTCTGTCTTTTCTAAACCCAGCTTGTACATCTGTAAGTTCTCAGTTCACAAACTACTGAAGCCTAGTTTGAAGGATTTTTAGCATAACCTTACTAGCATGTGAAATGAGTGCCACTGTGCAGTAGTTTGAGCATTCTTTGGCGTTGCCTTTCTTTGGGATTGGAATGAAAACTGACCTTTTCCAGTCCTGTGGCCACTGCTGAGTTTTCCAAATTTGCTGGCATATTGACTGCTTCATTTTCACAGCATCATTTTTTAGGATTTGAAATAGTTCAACTGGAATTCCATCACTTCCACTAGCTTTGTTCATAGTGATGCTTCCTAAGGCCCATTTGACTTCACCCTCCAGTATGTCTGGCTCTAGGTTAGTGACAACATGATCGTGCTTATCCAGGTCAATAAGAACTTTCTTGCATAGTTCTGTGTATTCTTGCCACACTTCTTAATTTCTTCTGCTTCTTTTAGGTCCTGACCTTTTCTGTCCTTTATTGGCCCATCCTCACATGATATGTTCCCTTGAGGTCTCCAGTTTTCTTGAAGAGATCTCTAGTCTTTCCCATTCTATTGTTTTCCTCTGTTTATTTGCATTGTTCGTTAAAGAAGGCCTTCTTATCTCTCCTTGCTTTTCTCCGGAACTCTGCATTCAGTTGAATATATCTTTCCCTTTCTCCCTTGCATTTTGCTCCTCTTCTTTCCTCAGCTATTTGTAAAGCCTCCTCAGACAACCACTTTTCATTCTTGCATTTCTTTTTCTTCGGGAATGTTTTGATCACTGGCTCCTGTACAATGTTATGAACCTCCATCCATGGTTCTCAGGCACTCTATCTACCAGATCTAATCCCTTGAATCTATTCATCACCACCACTGAATAATCATAAGGGATTTGATTTAGGTCATAGCTGAATGGCCTAGTTTACTTTACTTTCTTCAATTTCCTTTACTCTTTTCAATTTCAGCTGGTATTTTGCTGTAAGAAGCTGATGATCTGAGCCACAGCCAGCTCCAGGTCTTGTTTCTGCTAACTCTAGAGAGCTTCTCCATTTTTGGCTGCAAAGAACATAACCAATCTGACTTCGGCATTGACCGCCTGATGATGTCCATGTGTAGAGTTGTCTCTTGTGTTGTTGGAAGAGGGTATTTGCTATGACCAGTATGTTTTCTTGACAAAACTGCTAAGTTTTGCCCTGCTTCATTTTATACTCCAAGACCAAACTTGCCTATTACTCCAGGTATCTCTTCTGCATTCCAATTCCCTGTGATGAAAAGGACATCTCTTTTTGGTGTTCTAAAAAGTTTGGTAGGTCTTTATAGAAACAGTCAACTTCGGCTTCTTCAACATTAGTGGTTGGGGCATAGACTTGGATTACTGTGATACTGAATGGTTTACCTTGGAAACCAACTGAGATCATTCTGTTCTTCTTGAGATTGCACCCAAGTACTGCATTTTGCACTCTTTTGTTGACTACGAGGGCTATTTCATTTCCCCTAAGGGATTCTTGCCCACATTAGTAGATACAATGATCATCTGAATTAAAATCACCAATTCTTGTTCATTTTAGTTCATTGATTCTTAAGATGTGGATGTTCAGTCTTGCCATCTCCTGCTTGACCACATACAATTTACCCTGATGCATGGACCTAACATACAAGGTTCCTATGCAGTAGTGTTCTTTACATCCAGACTTTCATCACCAGACACATCCATAACTGATCATCATTTCTGCTTTTGTCCAGCCACTTCATTCTTTCTGGTGCTATTAGTAATTGCCTTACACTCTTCCCAAGTAGCATGTTGAACATCTATAAGCTATATACATATTGGCTCATCTTTCAGTGTCATATTTTTTGCTTTTTTTGTACTGCTTACTGGGTCCTTGCAGCAAGAATATTGGAGTGGGTTGCCATTTCCTTCTCTCATAGACAATGTTTTGTCAGAGCTCTTCACTGTGATCATCTTAAGTGGCCATGCATGGCATGGCTCATAGCTTCATTGAGTTACAAAAGCCTCTTTGCCATGATAAGGTTGTGATCATGAAGGGGAATCACCATTTAAATATATCTTGTTAAGAATTTGTCTCTATGTTTATCATCTGTCTTCTCCCATCAAAATGTGGCTTCTATGAAGTCAAGGACTATATACATCTTGTTCACTGCAGTATTTCTTGTATATGAACAGAACATGTCACATAATAGGTGCTCAATAAATTTTGCTGAGTGAATAAATTTCAGATATTAAAAATTATAAATGTAAAAATGCATAGCTTGATGAAAAAAATCGTGTGTTACAATTGCTTAAACATAAACAATATAAACTATGACTATTACTGTTAAAATATTTTGCATATTAATTAAATGATTACTAGAGCTTAATTTACTGAGGAAGAATAATTATGATTAACATTTTTCCTTATATTATCATTTATTTTAATATCATTAAAATCGTGTCTATGAATTTTTAATCATTTAGCCTAATCTTGCTCATGTGTATTAAACAACATGAAAGGACAACTTGGTTTTTCTGATGAAAAAAGCTAGTGGACTCTAACATAAACTCTTGAAATGCTCAGACTAACTTAAACATAAGGCTAAAACTGATGACCTTAACAATTAGATAATAAATCTCAGTTGAAATTAACATGTTTTTCCAAAATGTAGATTTAAAAAAAAAAGGTTTATTTATCTATTTGGCTGTGCTGGGTGTTTATTGTGATATGTGGGATCTTCAATCTTTGTTGTGGCACGAGGGATCTTCAGTTACACATAGTCACCAGAATGTAGATCTTAAAGTATGAATTGATCTCTTAGGAGAGTTTCTGAGCCTTAACATAGAGGAACTATAGCATTATCTAGCTTACATGCCTTCAAGCTTTTCCATAGAGGGTAATGACTATTAACAAAAGATTTGTTTCTGTATAGTTGATCTCATCATAGTAATGAGGATGATGATACAACAGCATCATTCCTCAAAAAGGTCCAGGCGAATAGGGTAGGTACCCCCAGTATAACAATTATGTTGTAGTTTTGCCATTACTTGTTTGTGTGTCTATATCCCCTATCAGACTATGAACTCTTTGAGGGCGGGAGAATGGATAAGTTATTTGTTGAACTAAAATTAGTTAATAGTCTATACCTGAGATTAAAGCATCATAGAGACTGACATTTGCAAAAAAACTGTATTTTCAGATGTAAAAATATATTATCTATTTATTTTGTATATTTACTTTCAAACATGATCCGTAAGAATCTCAGTTAGTTTACAATAAAGAATCACAAAATAGAATAGTGAATTCCAATTCAAAATGTTTGAAGCAAGGAAAAATTTAATTTGAATGTACAGTTGTAGCAAGGATAATTATAAGAAAGAAGGGCATTAAATGGCTACATAGTTGCTGTGAAGCTCAGATTTGGTGTTGATATTCTCACAAGCAAAAGTAAAAAAAAAAGGACACAGTTATAGTTTTTATTATCATAAAAATCAGTTAGGCAGGAGAAGAAACAAATACTTACCTAGATCTTAGCTCTGGAAGAAATACTTTAAATAGAATACTGATTAATCATATGAATAATTTTCCTGAGTAGTGTTCCCAGAGAAAATGTAACAAAAATTTTTATGAAGTTATCTCTCAACTTTTGCCCCATGAAAGTCCAGACCTAAACACCGCAAGGTATTCGCAAGGTAATTGCAAAGGCAATTAATTAACAGTTCATACCAAGACAATGTAATTCCAGGTAATATTTCTCTATCTTTCAAGCCAAAGGTGAGCAAGCTATGGACCTCAAGCCAAATTCAGTCCATTGACTATTCTTGTTAATAAAGTTTTATTGGAACACAAACATGACCATTCACTTCCTTAGTGTCTATGGCTGTTTTCCTGCTACAGGAGAGTTGAATACTTGTTACAGACAGTATGATCCACAGAGCCTAAAGTATTTACTATCTAGCCCTTTTATAAAAAGTTTGTGGACCTTTACTTTAAACCATATCTCCATTATTATCACTTTTATCCTTGGAGCATTTAATAAGAGTTAGATAGAAAATGACTTGTAGATTTGAATTGGATTCATACACTAGGCAGAACCATATGAAACTGTTAATTTTCAATTTTTATCTATAAAACATCAATTTTATATAGTTCAATCTAACACATTAGGAAAAAAATGTAAGATTAAAATCTTGTTATCAAAGTGAAAAAGCTATACAAGTCTTTTACTTGGATGGGTAATAAACTCTTGCATATAGAAGTGAAACATGAAATATTGTTAAGCAAAGCCACGATATTTCTGAAGAAGGAATTTTAATCTCCACACAACACAAAGAAGACTAACAGTATTTTATTTTAGAATGCTATCACTCTAAGTGAAGGAAGGAGAAAATATGAACCATCCCAATTAAAAGCCCAGCTTAATGACAAACTCAGCAATGATGCCTTCCCATTTTGACATGACTGTTTCTACTGAATACCTACTTGTATTAATATTTATAATACATGAAATGGTCACACAAAAGGCTTACCATTGTATCCATGGAGTTATACCCGTGTCAAGGACATAGTGGATGGTCAATATATATCCTTTTAATTAAAACTTTTTATGAAATTTTAAACAAAGAGTGGATAGAATCATCTCCACCCTGAAAATGATGTAGTTGGAAGCATCAACAGAACACTTTATACCAAGTAAACTATCAATAATGTATGTTTCCGTGATAATAAGTTCACACATTTTTAAAAGTATAATCAGTATGTTACTAATATAGTATCCATAGTCTCCTACTGTGTGCACACTTTCTGGAAGCTATAGAAAAAAGTATTGCTCTGTTCCTTGAGATAAGAGACTTTAAATCTAGCTGGCGAAACATCTATTCAAAAGAATGGGAGCCCACAAGCCATGTCCTTTTGTTAGGACATGCCAAAAGAATTAAAGTGACAGCAAGTGAACCATTACCATACTGTGTTGAAGTCGTTACCCATGAAAATCAAACAGGAAAGAAGTCAAGAGGCCCAGAATCCTGTCCCAGCTGTGACTTTCCCAGCCAGAATGTAAATTATTTTATTTAACAG
This sequence comes from Neotragus pygmaeus, assembly GCA_006410875.1. Taxonomy (NCBI): domain Eukaryota; kingdom Metazoa; phylum Chordata; class Mammalia; order Artiodactyla; family Bovidae; genus Neotragus; species Neotragus pygmaeus. The sequence goes on from SJYV01001595.1 coordinate 480,310, forward strand.
TGTTGGGCTTGTTTATTTTTGCTGGATTGCACATACTTCAATTCTCGAGAAGCCTGAAATAGTTACTAAACCACCACTAGAAAACTAAATTTTGGTCAAAGAGCTTCTGGGGATAGGGTTTAACAGACAATGGACTCAATTTGCATTTTCAGGGTTTTGGAAACATTTTAAATAGCATAATATTTAAAACGCTCCAAGGAGTTATATGCCAGATGTTAGCACATAGGAAACCACCAGTGCATGAACTCCTGCTTCTGGTTTGACTCATTTTCAAATGGGCCTCGGTATAAAGACTACAAGAATATCATGAAATTACAAGGTGAGCTGCTAAAGACCTCCTATTTGCAACTACTTTTTGGTGTAATCAGGATTTTCTTTATAATGTGCCAACATACAAAAATACCAAAATAAAAGAACTGCTAAGGATTATATGAGATCACAAGTATCACATAGTAGCTCTGATTCCAAGTGTTTGTATTAATCAAAACAACTTCATGAGTTTCACTTACTGACTGTATAAACAGTAAATATGTTTGGTTTGAACTTATAAAGTTATTTTTATTTAATAAAATATCATGATTTTATATAGCAGAGTTCCATTTAAGATTTTATTTAAAAGGAATTCTTTCTGCTGAAAAAATTATCCATTAGAAGAGATGACCTGAAAAGTCTTTTCTACATCAAATAATGCATGGTTTTCAGAGCATAGTTCTGTTTTACAACAGAAATAAACACAAACAAATAAAAACAAGTAAATGCAACTCTTGTGTCCTAGGAGTTTATAATATTATACAATATACACATCCTATAAAAGGCAACTGCCAGAATTTGCTTACTAGTTATAAATTATTTGCTCTTCCCACTTGCTTCTTTTGCACAACACCTGCAATTTAGCCAGGATGTTTTTGGGTGTGCCCACACTTCCCTGTCAACATTACAGTTCTGGGTAAACGCCAACCTGTAAGAGATTTTCATCTTGAGACTGTTTCCCTTCTTGCAACATCGGTTGTACTGTTGCCAAAAACATCAACCTTCTGAGGGAACGTCCCCTTTAACTCATTCCCATCCATTTCTGGACTCAAATGATAAACATTTAGCACTTACATCTGAAATAAACATTTTCAGTCCTCTTCCTTAGTAACTCCCATAAAACAATCCTCACCAAACTAATGGGTCAATTTTTTGTCATGTGTTCTTAATACCTTAAGTACTAAGTTACTTGCTATTTTTTTATAATCAGTATTTTTATTGAATCATGGTTAATTTACAATGTTGTGTTAATTTCTGCTGTAGAGCAAAGTGATTCTTCTCTAGATATATATACACTCTTTTAGCAATATTATTTTCCATTATGGTTTATCATAGGATATGGAACATAGTTCTCTGTGCTGTACAATAGGACCTTGTTTATTCATTCTATATGTAAAAGCTTACATCTGTTAACCCCAACCACCCACTCCATCTCTCCCCTACCTCCCTCCACCGTGGCAACCACTGATCTGTTCTCTATGTCTGTGAATCTGTTTGTGTGTCATAGATAAGTTCATTCATGTCATATTTTAGATTCCACCTATACATGATATCATATGATGTTTGTCTTTCTCTTTTTGACTTACTTCACTTTGTATGATAATCAGTAGTTGCAAGGTACTCCCTATTTTTTTATTTTTGCTTTAGTTTTATTCTATAGAAAAAATTGTCATAACATTTGGAACTTCGATACATTTACTCCATCATCCTGAGAGCACCCCCTCTCTAATTCTACACAGGAGTCGAAAAGTCATTCTGTCATTTCTACCCACTGTGGTATTTTAGGATGTTAACTTCCTCTGTACCAGCAAAGAACTTTGTCTTTGCTAACACAGAAGACATTACTTCTTAACAGTGATCAAACCCTGGATCCAATTTCCTAGGGAGATTTAACGTGTTAAAAAGACAAATCCAAGCTGAAACAATGCTGTAGAAGATAGACATGGTTTCCTGAAAGAAGTTTACAGACAAAAAAGTTTTATTTATCTATATCTAAGTCTGTATTCTGTTAGAAAGATATTTTTTCCATTGCTACTGCATTTTTAATATCAGAGCAAACTACAATCGCTCAGATTGCTCAAAGATGTTAAATATTTATACTTTCTTGGAAGTCAAAAGAGGAAAATGCAGCTAATAGAACAATCTGCCAGAGTAGTCAATAGACCTGGTTTCGACTACGGCGGATGATATCATTCAATCTTGTGAATTATTTAGACTTGGATGTTTCAAGAAGTGGAAATATTTGGTGGCTAAACTCTGTCACACTCAATAATTATCTGTATAGTATTGAGGATAAAACACTGCATATTTTTAGGAAAACTGTCCTATGTCTGTTCACCAGGTATTCTCAAGTTCATTACATAGACAGAGTGCAAATTGGAAGCAAGTTTCCCCTCGGATATGTAAAATGTTGTAGCGAGCTAGATAACAAGTCCTAAGGCAAGAATAAAATCAGAACTCTTTCCTGTGGCCTCCAACACACTTCCTCACACTTAAAACCTTTTCTCCCTCGCTCGTTCCACACAAGCCACTCTGGGCTCCTTGATCTTCAACATACCTGACTTTGTACCTGCTCAGAGGCTCTCTACCTGCCATTCCTTCTTTGGAAATGGTTTCCCCCCATTCTTCACAGGACTTAACCACAAAAGCAGGGACTTTTTAAAGTGGAGAGTTGGGAGCCTGAATCCCAGGACACAGTGAAGTCATGTATGTAAATGACTAGAATATAATTAAGTAATCATTAGCGACTATTGTTTGGGTTGTCACTACCCTTTCGTTCTCAGCTCAAGAATCGCTTCTCCACACAGACAGACTTCCTCTGAATACTGAGTGTCTTCTGCCTCCCTTCTCCAAATGTTCATTCACTGTCATATCATCCTTTCGTTTTCCTCCATGCACGTGAAGATTGCCTAATGAGTACCATTTATAGAAAAATCTAAACGTGGGGTGGATGGCTGTATTTTTAATGTTCAGAAATGCTTTTTTAATTTCTACAGGTAGGAACTATGTTAAACCTCTCGTAGTGATAGGGACAGAAAGTCAGTGCTTATTTTTAAGTGAGTAGAATAGCAGTGCAGGAGGCATTACAGCACTTTGTAATTGTTGCTTATGAGAAAAGAGACCAGTAAGGAATCTGGGGTTATTTATAATATCCTCTTCTCCTTCTGGGTCTCAAGGCAGTGCTATCTCCTGGAGACAATGATTAGAAAGGTACAAGGAAGAGTCTTCATTCTTATTTTCAAGTCTAAGATACTTATGCTGAGTAATTTATATTACATTTGGGTGGGAAGGACATGTTGAGAAGAAGAGCATCTTCAGAGTGATATTTACCTCCTCTCAGAGACATATGTTCTCTATCCTGTCTTGAAACTTATAAAATTCCTACTTTATGAAAATTATCACTAAAAATATATTAGTAGAAAACTTAAGTCTGTCTGAGAATATGGTTAGTTAAACTCTTTCACAGTAGATCTAGTGAATCGTTAAATAAATGCTTATCCCTTTGGAAAATTGCTCCTCTTGGAGACAAACTAGGAAAACAATGTCCTTTGGTGCCCATTTGAGAACAGTCCTTAGGTGGAATTAATGGTGACTCTGACCACTCCATCCCCAACACGGGCACTCCAATATTCTATATTCATTCTTCACACTTTTTTCTCAGGTCATCAATTTATTCTTCCTCATCTTCAGACCAAATGAAAGAGAAGAGAAAACATCACCAGTATAAGGTAGAATTGAGTCAGGATATTTTGGAAGAATCTGTTCTTCCACTTCTCACAGTTTAATCTCCAATCCAAAACCACTCTGTTGGAGAGGTCAAGAATCCAGATGTCTTGATTTCTCTGACAGCGATCTTTCCAACAAACACTTGCCCAGTGATGCTTCACCATAACACAGCTCCAGTTATCAAAGGCAACCCCACATTCTCATTTCACAATCATCTGTTTTACAAACAAGAAAGCTGAAGCCAAGAAACAGGGAACAACTCGTCAGGTTTATTTCAAACCAGTAAAGAAGATGATATCAAAAGTCATTGTTCATACCTTTCTTGACTCATGAATGAAGTGAGAGACAAGTTGCCTCATTTCACACTTTGAAATAACCAAGTATTTATTCTCGTTTGCTTTTATAAGTGTATCATCTCAAGAGCAACCTGACTCTTGCATAATCCTTTGGAGTAGGAGAAAGGGAAAGTCCTGCGAGGGCGGGTGGGGGAGGGAAGGGTGGAGTGGGTGGGAGGCTAAACCCTGGAAGGACGCTCTATGGACTCTGAAAAAACAGTGGGTCCTTGGGCCAACTGGTCTGATTCAGCCCCAGGAAACAGATCATTATCATCAACTTTGTCTTTGCAAAGGAA
>SJYV01001595.1:493401-559135 GCA_006410875.1 Neotragus pygmaeus
CCCCCTTTTTTACTTTACAATACTGTATTGGTTTTGCCGTACATTGACATGAATCCACCACAGGTGTACATGAGTTCCCAACCCTGAACCCTCCTCTCACCACCCTCCCCATATCATCTCTCTGGGTCATCCCAGTGCACCAGCCCCAAGCATCCTGTATCCTGTATCGAACCTAGACTGGCAATTCGTTTCTTACATGATAGTATATATGTTTCAATACCATTCTCCCAAATCATCCCACCCTCTCCCTCTCACACAGAGCCACACCTCCCTTTTAACCAATCAAGGAGTCTTGGGAATAGGCATCCCACTTCGGAGGTTGAGTCTGGCCTCCATAGTGACCCCTATTCCCAAGGCTGCAAACGTAGGCTCTTCCCTCTCCCAGCCTGATTCAATATTTTATCAAAATGTCCACAGGTTATAACAATTCCGTGGGACAAATAAGCAAGAAAAACCTTTTACCTTCTCTAAAAATGTACCCCAAGATTATTTTTTAATTAAAATAATAATAATGAGTTGAGTGCTTCAAATGAACTAGTCATTTTGCTAAGTGCTTAACATATATTAAAGAATTCAATTCTTCATCACAAGCCCCAAGGGGTCGTCATTATCACTGTCACGTGCTCAGTCAGTTGTCGTGTCCAGCCCTTTGTGAGCCTATAGACAGTAGTCTGCCAGGGTCCTCTGTCCAGGGGATTCTCCAGGCAAGAATGCTGGAGTGGGTTGTCATTTCCTTCTCAAAGGGTTGATCCCTGGGATCAAACCCTTATTTCCTGCACCACCTGCATTGCAGGTAAATTCTTTACCACTGAGCCACCAGGGATTCCCACTCTCACGAGTCTGAGGAAATGAAGCCTAAAAAAGGTAAAGAGCTTGTTTAGCCTCGTAGAAGTATTAATAAGACAGCTATTCTTCTATAATAAAATTTTACTTGTCTACTCTTGTACCATGTTGCCCCTGTAATCCACATCAGATGTTTTCAGGAAGACGAATTGGGTAAATTTTGCAAATATTCCTTCATTCAACACTATGCTGGGGTTTGGCGATTCAAGAATAAATAAATCATTGTCCTTGCCAACTTAGGGCTTATAATATATATATTAAAAAAGCAATAGATAACGTATAGCAGACTTACTCTGATTGTATCACAGCTCCAAGGAGAAACTCACCCTCAGTTTGAGGACATCTTTTCAGGGAAAGTCACATCTGAATGGTGAGTAATGTAGTGATTAATAAGTGACATCATAGGTAAGTATGAAGCATACATATTTGACTACACGTATTCACCACTGAGTAACCCCTTTAACATTACATAAAGTAAATATTTAGCTCCCAAATTTGAAACCCACAGTACAAAGAGAATTGGTGAGGAAATGAGAGGTAGAAAGGAAGCTGCAGAGGTGATGAGCAGAGGGAAGAAGGCTGAAGAAGGCTGAAGTCTATAGCAGGGGTACACCAGTGTGAGTTGGGAGGATCTGCTCCAGACAACACCAAAAAGGCTCAGACACTGGAACCACCATTCACCTCTCAGAGCCAATGGACAGACTGGAGATGAGAGCAGGGCTGGTTAAATGCCGGTAGTGAGAGGTACAAACTATTGGTGTAAGGTAAGTTACAAGAATCTGTTATAGAACACAGAGAATATAGCTAATATTTTATAGTAACTATAAATAGAGTGCAACCTTTAAAAAATCTATGAAAATATATATGGAGGAAAAAACAAAAGTTTTAAATGAAAAAGAAAATCTATATGGAGCTTTTATTTCTATTTTTTTTTATTAATTTATTTATTCATTTTTACTTTATTTTACTTTACAATACTCTATTGGCTTTGCCTATATGGAGTTTTTAGATGCCTCCTACCAGTCTGGAGAGCCAGTGAACTATTCCTTCCCATCTCCAAGCAAAAGAGAGGAAGTTTACTCCCAGAAAAAGCTGAACCTGATTGGCTCTTCTCTCAAGCACCAAGCACAGCTAATGGCAGTGACAAGGTACCATATAGGAAATGGGAGGTTAAGTGAAAATCTATATACTGTGTGGTGAGGCTTTTGAGCCCTTTTTCAAAGTCTAGAGTTACCAATCACAGGTTGGAAACTGCAAGATTTTTCTTGAGGAAAGCTGGATGGTCCAAGAGAAGAGATATATAGATGTTGTCTACAAAGGAAGGTCTGCAAAGAGTTTCCAGCTTAAGGAAGGCCAGTGTTGCTCTGGAACACCACGCTTCTAAGGAGCTTCTGTGGCCTGCACTCTTCACTATCCAGGCAGTCAAGGATCTCCAAGTATTTCACGCAGACTTCTAACATGAAAAACGAACTGAAGAAGAAAAAAAAAAAAAAAGTTGTGGGAGAATGGTTTAAACTTAGGAGAAATAGAGATCAATGCAGTGAGCAGGAAAAAACTTCAGGGGTGGGGGAAACTTTAATTTTAGGAAAATGGAAAGATAATATGAAACAACACTGAAAGCCTAAAAAAATTTGTACTTTAAGCACAAGGATTTTGTTGTAGTGTCCTTTCTATCATATCTACATACTCTTTAATTTTTAAAAAGAGAGTGAGAAAAGCAAATGACTAACTTGAAAACTTTATTATTAGTAAAATAAATATTATTTTTTATATTCTTCAACAGAACTTATGATAAATTAAGAATGAGGATAAGCTGAGTTCATAATTCAAATGAAAAAAATGAACCATCAGAAAATACAGAAGAGTTCTTCAAATTAAAACGTTAACAGAAAAAAGTCAACAGAAGGGTTTTAAGGCAAAATTAAAGATTCTCCCTGTAGGTAGAACAAGAAAATGAAGAATTGGGAAATGGAAAAGAAAAGAATCAACAATATTCAACACCTGAATGAGTTTCCAAAATACAGACAAGTTCCAGCTAGAACTATAGTGCTGGAGAAGACTCTTGAGAGCCCCTTGGACAGCAAGGAGATCAAAGCAGTCAATCCTAAAGGAAACCAACCCTGAATATTCATTAGAAGGACTGATGGCTGAAGCTTAAACTCCAATACTTTGGCCACCTGAGCCAACTCATTGAAAAAGACCCTGGTGCTGGGAAAGATTGAAGGCAGGAGTAGGGGACGACAGATGGTTGGATGGCCTCATTGACTGACTCAATGGACATGAGTTTGAGCAAACTTTGGGAGATGGTGAAAAGCAAAGAAGCCTGGCTTGCTGTAGTCCGCAGGATCACAAAGAGTTGGACGTGACTTAGCAGCCAAACCACATTATTTTTCTTCTTTCCTTTTAAGCAAAACTCCTTAAAGCAGAGGGTTCCTGTGAACCCTTTTGTAAGCTGAAATGATATAAAGTGAAGAAGCAATTATCTTAGGACACATCTTACTAACGGATGTACAGAATAAACTGAGACAGAGCACAGATACTCACAGACCCAGGTCAAAGCTACTGGAGCTTGATGCCGAGATACTGAGTGCAATTCCTGGGAAAAAAATTTGTTGGTGCCACTGTCTGCTTAGGGCCAACTGCCTCTAAAACTGCTCACTGCAAAACGGATGCCAAGCTGTTTTCCACTTTTCACGTTTTTTCTGGTAAAAGCAAAAATTCCCTTCTGATTTCTTTCCGTTGGTGAAAACATGTATTAATGCATGTCTTTCATAGAAGCCAAATAGCAAAAAAGTGAAACTTTCAAACAGCGAGGAATCTTGTATTATCAATTCCTTCTCTCTCCTCCGTCTTAACCTACTCTGAAACTAGTTCACTCCAACCGCTAACTAAAACTGTTCTTCACAAGATCACCCCCAAAGAAGGTCATTTTTCAGTCTGCATAGGATTTCCTTAGCAACAGCTAGACCAGAGAGCATCCTCTCCTCGGAAAACTGTCTTTGCTTGGCTTGTGAAATTCCATGTATACCTGCTTTCCCTCCAATGTTTCTCTCCCCTTCTTCTCAATCTCTGCTGCTGTTTTTCACTTATCTTGCTGATCTCTGAACATGGGCAGTGCCTCGAGACTCAACCCTTTGATCTCTTCTCTTTATAATCTGTACTCACCCCCTAGTCTGCCCAGTCTCACAGTCACAGGGACCATCAAGATGCTGCTGTCATCTCCATCTGTACCTCCAGCCCATGGACCTCACCTCAACATGAAGACCTAAATACCAAATTGCCAGTTTACATCTCGACTTGGATGTGTAATAAGCATCTCATACTTATATCATCCCATGCTCAGTCCAGACTTCTAACTTACACTCTCCTCTCTCTCCCAAAACACAAAGATAAAAACAAACTTCTCCTCCTGTACTTTTTCCCCTTTTCAGTTCTTGGCAACTTCTTTCTTTAGGCTCATGCCAAAACCCTGAGTCATCTTCCTTCCTTTTTATCTCACACCTCAGATATGGTCTGTCAGCAGATCATGACACCTCTGCCTTCAAAACATAGAAAGAATCAGCCACATCTCATGATCCTCACTGCCCCTAGTCCAGTAGAAGCCACTATTTCTTCTCTGCTGATTTGTTAATCAGCCTCCTAAATGATATGCTCACTTCTGCCTTTGCCCTCCTTCAGATTATCTCAGCATGCCAAAGTGATCCTGTGAAGACCTATGTCAGATCATATTACTCCTCTGCTCCAAACACTTCAGTGACCCTCTTTCCATCCACAAGGTTCTGCCAGGTTTTAAGCCCCAGTTGCTTTTAACTTTAACCCCTTCCCTACTTTTCCTATTTGCTTCCTTCACTATAGTCACTCTGGCTTTCTCACTGTTCTTTAAATGCATCTGAACTTTAAACCTGAAATGTTGTCCTGCTAGAGATCTACTGGGTTAATTTTTTTAAGTCCTATGCTTTTGAACTGTGGTGTTGGAGAAGACTCTTGAGAGTCCCTTGGACTGCAAGGAGATCCAACCAGTCCATTCTGAAGGAGATCAATCCTGGGATTTCTTTGGAAGGAATGATGCTAAAGCTGAAACTCCAGTACTTTGGCCACCTCATGCAAAGAGTTGACTCATTGGAAAAGACTCTGATGCTGTGAGGGATTGGGGGCAGGAGGAGAAGGGGACGACAGAGGTTGAGATGGCTGGATGGCATCACGGACTCGATGGACATGAGTCTGAGTGAACTCCGGGAGTTGGTGATGGACAGGGAGGCCTGGGGTGCTGTGATTCGTGGGGTCGCAAAGAGTCGGACACGACTGAGCGACTGAACTGAACTGATAGTCTTTACTCAAAGTTCTCTCTCAATGAACTCTTTTCTGGTCACTACATCTAAAATCACATCTCTCTCTCTCTCTTTCCCTTTCTCTCTCTCTCACACACATGGCTGAAATCATAGCTCTCTTCCCTCACACTTTACATCTTAATTTGTATGTGTAACAGGCATCTTATTTTTCCAGTGCTCAGTCCAGACTTCTAACTTACACTATCCTTTCTTCCCCTCAAAAAAGAAAAGGTAAAAAGAAACTTAATTTTTTCCTCTAGCATGTATCACTACATAACATAATTTTTATTTCACTTATTTAACTTATCTATCTCCATCATTCAGAAAAGGCAATGGCATCCCACTCCAGTACTCTTGCCTGGAAAATCCCATGGACAGAGGAGCCTGGTAGGCTGCAGTCCATGGGGTCGCTAAGAGTTGGGCACGACTGAGGGACTTCACTTTTGCTTTTCACTTGCATTGGAGAAGGAAATGGCAACCCACTCCAGTGTTCTTGCCTGGAGAATCCCAGAGACAGAGGAGCCTAGTTGGCTGCCATCTATGGGGTCGCACAGAGTCAGACACAACTGAAGCATCTTAGCAGCATCTCCATCATTATAATGTACAGTCCATGAAGACAAGGTTTTTAGTCATTGTGTATACCACTATAGCCCCCAAACTTAGAAAAACTCACAAACATAACAAAGATGCTTTTTGATGAATGAAATAATGAAAAAAAAATAGCATAAAGTGGTCAAAGAAATAATTCAAGAAGGTTTCTTAGAACTTAAGAACCTCAGTTTATAAATGGACACCTGATATCTTGTTGATAAATAAAATAAGACCCAAACAGGACACAACATTTTGAAATCCAAAATGTTAGGGATTTAGAAAAAGACATAAAAGCTTTGTGTGAGAAAATAGCTGTGCCTACGTTATGATGGTTCAACTGACAATTTTTTGACTTTGCAATGGTGCAAAAGCAATATATATTCAGTATAAGCCATACTTCAATTTTTGAATTTTGATCTTTTCCTGGGCTAAGGATGTTTGGTACAATTCTCTCTTGTGATGCTGGGCAACAGAAGTAAAATGCAGCTCCCAGTCAGCCATGTGGTTCTGAAAGTAAACAAGCAATATATTTATAACCATACTGTATCCGTACAAATGGTCTGTTTTACACTGTCAGTGTAGTATTCAATCAATTACATAAGATATCAACACTTTATTATAAAATAAGCTTTGAGTTACATGATTTTGCCTGACCATAAGCTAATCCAAGTTATTCTGAGTATGTTTAAGGTAGGCTAGGCTAAACTATAATGTTCAGTAGGTTAGGCTTATTAAATGCATTTTTTTACTTGCTATTTTTATTTACATCGCTATATAATCCCATTATGATCCAAAAAATTGTGTACAAAGAACTGGGAATTGGATTGCTGTTAAACTTCTCAATAATAATGCAATATACTAGAAATAAAAAAGGTGGAATGCTTTCAAACTTCTGATAAAATATTGCTTCCAATCAAAAATTCCTTAACCAAATAAGTTATCCTTTAAACATGAAGTTTAAATAAAAAACCTCTCAGATATTTAAGGTTTAAAAATAAAGTACCTTCCTGTACTTTTTCTCAGGAAGCTCCTGAAGAATGTGCTTTACCAACATCAGGTTTTGCAGCAAGAGAAAGGAAGGAATTGGTTCCAGGATATGGAGAATGTAAATAGGAAACATACAGAGAGAATTTAGAGAATAGTGTTGAATATCAGGTCTAAGGGACAGCTAGTTCACATTGGAAAAGAGAACACAAGGCTGCAATAGGAATCTCAAAGGAAAAGGAGAGCGGTTAGATTTCCTAACATTTTTTTCTCATATTATGAGAACTTCTCATACTTCGAGAAGATTTCTATCTTGGCATCAGAAATTAAGTGAACAATAACAAATTCATCCAATTTTAAATTCCAAGAAAAACAAAAAGCTTTCAGAGGGAGAAGAGAAAATCATTCTTACTAATCTTGCTGGGACATGTAACATTGATAGAATCATGATCATTGAAATTCTGATTATTGAATTAACCAAAACTTGTCACATATACACTAGAGAGGGGAAGTATCTAGCCTTAAGCACTCTAGAAAAATAAGGTCTGATAAAAAAGATTAAAATACTGAGGCTTTATTGGGGAGATATAAATCTAGGTCAATGAGAGACATAAATAAAGGAAAGCAGTAAGAATAACAATAAACATTATGTTACAAGCTATCTCATCATTGATCAAAGTCACTCATAGATATTATTCTCTTTTCTTTCTTTCTTCCTTTCTTTCTTTCTTTTTCGTTGCACTGAGTCTTCCTTGCTGTGCAAACTTTCTCTAGTTACAGCGAGTGGGTGCTGCTCTTCATTGTAGGGCACAGGCTTATCATTGTGGTGGCTTCTTTTGTTGTGGAGCAGTCTCTAGGCACACAATTCAGTTCAGTTGCTCAGTCGTGTCCGACTCTGTGACCCCATGGACTGCAGCACACCAGGCCTCCCTGTCCATCGCCAACTCCCGGAGTTGGTGAAATGCCATCCAGTCATCTCATCCTCTGTTTTTCCCTTCTCCTCCTGCCTTCAAACTTTTCCAGCATCAGGGTCTTTTCCAGTGAGTCAGTTCTTCACATCAGGTGGCCAAAGTATTGGAGTTTCAGCTTCAGCATGAGTTCTTCCAATTAATATTCAGGACTAATTTCCTTTAGGATGGACTGGTTGGATCTCCTTGCAGACCAAGGCACTCTCAAGAGTCTTCTCCAACACCACAGTTCAAAAGCATCAATTCTTCAGCACTCAGCTTTCTTTATAGTCCAACTCTCACAGCCATACACGACTAATGGAAAAACCACAGCCTTGACTAGATGGACCTTTGTTGGCAAAGTAATGTCTCTGCTTTTTAATATGCTGTCTAGGTTGGTCATAACTTTTCTTCCAAGGAGTAAGCATCTTCTAATTTCATGGCTGCAGTCACCATCTGCAGTGATTTTGGAGCCCAAAAAGGTAAAGTCTGACACTTTCCACTGTTTCCCCATCTATTTCCCATGAAGTCATGGGATCAGATGCCATGATCTTAGTTTTCTGAATGTTGAGCTTTAAGCCAACTTTTTCACTCTCCTCTTTCACTTTCATCAAGAGGCTTTTTAGTTCCTCTTCACTTTCTGCCCTAAGGGTGGTGNTTAGTTCTTCTTCACTTTCTGCCATAAGGGTAGTGTCATCTGCATATCTGAGGTTATTGATATTTCTCCCGGCAATCTTGATTCCAGCTTGTGCTTCATTTAGCCCACGTTTCTTACGATGTACTCTGCATAGAAGTTAAATAAGCAGGGTGATGATATACAGCCTTGACATACTCCTTTTCCCATTTGGAACCAGTCTGTTGTTCCATGTCCAGTTCTAACCGTTGCTTCCTGACCTGCATACAGATTTCTCAAGAGGCAGGTCAGGTAGTCTGGTATCCCCATCTCTTTCAGAATTTCCCACAGTTTGTAGTGATCAACACAGCCAAAGGCTTTGGAATAGTCAATTAAGCAGAAATAGATGCTTTTCTGGAACTTTCTTGCTTTTTTGATAATCCAACAGATGTTGCAATTTGATCTCTGGTGCCTCTGCCTTTTCTAAAACCAGCTTGAACATCTGGAAGTTCACGGTTCACATACTGCTGAAGATTGGCTTGGAGAATTTTGAGCATTACTAGCGTGTGAGATAAGTGCAATCGTGCGGTAGTTTGAGCACAGGCACACAGGCTTCAGTAATTGCAGCACTCAGACTCCGTTTTCTCCACAGCATGTGGAATTTTCCCAGACCAGGGATCAAACCCATGTCCCCTGCATTGGCAGGCAGATTCTAAACCCCTGAACCCCCAAGGAAGTCCTCTCTTTCATTTCTGAGTTGGGTCATCTGGCCCCTCCAGCAGCCGGTAGAGATGCTGAATCTCATGTTCTGTAGATTGGAGATGCATAAAAACCCATATGTGGTAGCAAGAGCTAGCAATGTTGAGCATGTTAGCTGGCCCAGCTGTGCTGCTGGCAGCCAAGAGGAACGGCCCAAGAATCCCAGAGCAAACGACTGGTTATGTCCCGGGAGCAGCACTGCAGTTTGGGAGGTGGACAGCATCAGGGGGAACTGAGGAGCCAAATAAGACCTATACCCAACACAGAGACTAAATCAGCATTGGAGAAAGGGAGGCCAAGGGCATGAAATTCAAACTTCCAACAATAGTACTTTCAGATAATATCTACATTTTTTAAATCAGAAAAGTGATACCTTACTAGCTAGCTATAGATAAATAAGCAAAGAGAAGCACCAGAGATACTAGAAGTTGAATCTGGTGGTTCTTGGAGCTTGCCATGAGGGGCAAAACAGAAATGAATTTGTAGTATGGGTTGCATGATTAACCTATGTTCGTGTATAGGTTATAATACATATAATATACATTGAGTGAAAATCTTATATGCAAAGAAAAAGAGCAATGGCCTCGCAGCAGAGATGCCAGCCTCTGGGACAGCCAGGTATGTAGAGGTTGAGGGCGTGGATGGAAATGATTAGAGATAAGTCTAGGGATGTAGGTTGGAGGTGATTATAAGGCATGCTAAAGACTCTGAAACAGATCCTGCAGGACTTAAGGAGTTAGTGAAGAGTTAACAGGAAAGAAACATGATTCTTGAATTTTAGAGAGCATTCTGGCTGTACTACAAAGGATACGTTAAACAGAGACCATCCTGGAGGCAGAGTCCTTTTAAGAAGTTGATGGAAGTCATATAGGAAGATAGAAGGTCTGAAGTATAGCAGAAACAGGGAGAAGATGGATCCTTGAGTTGTATAGGATGTGTAGTCCAATGGAGACTCACCTTCTCTATGAGCCATAAGGGAGAGGAACAGTAAGAAGCCAGTTGCTCTGCATAGAAATCAAACATATGGTGATACCCGTGGGAACGTCATCCCAACTCCCCTTTCTACATAATCTACTGTGAAACTCTCTAAAACAGGTTTCTGTTACCTCAACAAATTTATCTTGCTGTCTACCCACTGCAGTCACAGCTACTTCTGGACTATTTTAAGTGAACATTTATGATGAATGCAATCACACATTTCCAAATTACTTAGTGGGAGTAAGTTCCTGTGAAAAGTGACCTCTTAAAAGAAGAAATATTTTTAAATGCTAACTCCTCCTCGTGCAGCACTTCTTCCCTACAAAAAAAGGCTTTCTCTCACCCATACTGTGTCTGCTGTTTATGGTCTGATCTCAGGCCTGTACGTCAGTATTTCCCCCCTTCTGCATTCAACAGTTAAAGTTTCTTTTCCTTTTCCTTCCGTCATTCGTGCTGCCAAGTTTCTCTTCTACAATCCTATTTTGCTTGTATTATTCATTAATCAAAACCCTTCAGCCAATTTTTCTTCCTTGTGAAATAAATACATGCATGTTGTGTAGTCTACTTCCTACATCATTATTCCCACTAATTATCTCAACAATCTAGAGAGTTTAATCATTGTCCCTGTTCTGCAGGGGAAAAGAGCAAAGGGAAAAACTTTTCTGAATCAAAACTGAGTGTCTTTCCACTTTTCCCCCTTACTTCTGTTTAGGTTGTTATCAAAGAAACTTTAAAAACTACACACTCCAAAGCTGTCTTCCCATTCTTCTCTCTGGAAATGTGGTTCTTAAGTGGAGGGGTTTATGAACTCCGCTGGAACCTCTGTTGGTATCCATAGGTAGGTTGCTTGTACATAAACCCCTAAACACATATATAAAATGTTGTATTTTTACATGGTCATTTGGGGATGGGGAGAATTCCAATTATTTATCAAATTCTTAAAAGAACACTACTCTGTAGGAAAACCCAGCTCTAGAATCAGACTACTTACTCTCTCCCACTCTGCTCCTTCTCTGCCTCCGATATTTCACTCACACAAAGTTAAACTTTCTCTCAATACCAGCTCCCAATATCTCTTCCTCCACACAGTTTTTGTAGATCACTAAAAACCAAATTCTCCTCTAAATTGTTAGTGCTCATGTCCTATGTAACAAATTTAGTAATTAATGATATATCAATCTGGTGGCATTGCTTGGATTTTTGTGTATCTGGTTATTAGGTAACTCTATCTCATTGGAAAAGACCCTGATGTTGGGAGGGATTGGGGGCAGGAGGAAAAGGGGACGACAGAGGATGAGATGGCTGGATGGCATCACCAACTAAACGCACATGAGTTTGGGTGAACTCCGGGAGTTGATGATGGACAGGGAGGCCTGGCGTGCTACAATTCATGGGGTCGCAAAGAGTCGGACACGACTGAGAGACTGAACTGAACTTAACTGATCTCATTGTTAACTTGCTTCATCATTTACATTTGAAGAATCTCTAGTGTCTAAGTCCTCTTCGGAGTACCCATAATATCTTGCCCAGAACTCCACACAGCATAAATGTTCAATAAATATTTGTCAATATGGCTTGAGGCTAGTATCTCACTTTTCATAAAAGTGCAAGCATTACTCCGTTGCTTATTACATGGGCTTCTCTGATGGCTCACATGGTAAGGAGTCTGCCTGCAATGCAGGTGACCCGGGTTCAATCCCTGAGTTGGGAAGATCCCTTGGAGAAAGGAATGCTACCTATTCCAGTATTCTTTCCTGAAGAATTCCATGGACAGAGGAGCCAGGCAGGCTACGGTCCATAGGGTCACAAAGAACCAGCCAAGACTGAGCAACTAACATCTTCACTTTTCACTTGCAGTGCACTAGGACCTATCATAGAGACAGGCAGATGGGGAGACTCCCCATCCAAGGCAGTGAGAGAGCCACTTGACTAGGGCTCCATTCTCATGGTGGACTTCGCCACGAACTGAGGGTATAGGTCACGTGAGAGAGGTTATGCCCCATGAGATGTTTCAGTTCAGTTCAGTTCAGTCACTCAGTCGTGTCCGACTCTTTGTGACCCCATGAATTGCAGCACGCNATAAAGGGAGGAGGTGAAGCCAGTCTTCCCTTTATTACAGAGACAAAGCTAAAAATATGCATTGGCATATGACCACTCAACAAATATCCATGTGAGGTTTATTGTGAGACACAGGGACACACTGAGAGGAGTGAAATGTTAAAATATATCTCAGTTTGAACATGCTGGTGAACAGAGGGACTTTTAAGAGCTTCACTTCTATCTCTGTGAGGGCCACATCCACTTACTAAGTGCATTCCCACTAGCAGCGGTGATGATACTTACCGTCAGGATACTTCAAATGTAGTTAGTTAAAAACAGACACACAAATAGGGACCAACAAGTAAGCAGATAACAGAATGCTAAACAAAAATATAGAAAGACACTCAGTGAATTTGCTATTTTTTTAATTGTTAAAATTCTGATGTATGTAATGATGTCATGAAAATTCTATTGTCGAAACAAACTCCAAAATATTTATTTGGCAATAGTATGACACATTCTCTTCCAGGTTATATCTGAGAAGAAATTCCTTAGAAGCATTTTGACTATTGATTGGCACCCCTGTCATCAAAATGGGTTTAAGATGAAAAACAAAGTCAGATCAGCAAAAGCCATAACACACACTATCAGGATTGAAGTTCACACAGAATGGTGATATTCAAAAAGCTAATTTATTTACAATTCCGAGTACACAAACTTTTAAAAAGTCTCCTGTAGCAACGCTTTCATTGTCTAAGAACAAGGAACATATAATTAGATAACCTCAGATATACAGATGACACTACCCTAACAGCAGAAAGCAAGAGGAACTAAAGACCCTCTCGATGAGGGTGAAAGAGGAGAGTGAAAAAGCTGGCTGAAAACTCAACATTTAAAAAACTAAAATCATGGCATCCAGTCCCATCACTTCATGGCATCTGGATGGGGAGAGATATGGAAACAGTGACTTACTTTATTTTCTTGGACTCCAAAAACCCTGCAGATGGTGACTGCAGCCATGAAATTAAAAGACATTTGCTCCTTGGAAGAAAAGTTATGACAAACCTCGTTGTTATTGTTCAGTCGCTCAGTCACGTCTGACTCTTTGTGACCCATGGACTGCAGCATGCCAGGCTTCCCTGCCCCTCACCATCTCCTGGAGCTTGCTCAAACTCATGTCGGTAATGTTATCCAACCATCTCATCCTCTGTCATCCCCTTCTCTTCCTGACCTCTGCCTTTCCCACCATCAGGATCTTTTCCAATGAGTCAGCTCTTCACCTCAGGTGGCAAAAGTATTGGAGCTTCAGCTTCAGCATCAGCTCTTCCAATGATTATTCAGGGTTTGTTTCCTTTAGGATTGACTGGTTTGATTTCCTTGCAGTCCAAGGGACTCTCCAACACCACAGTTCAAACACATCAATTCTTCAATGCTCAGCTTTCTTTATGGTCCAACTCTCACATCCATACATGACTACTGGAAAAACCATAGCTCTGACTAGATGGACTTCTGCTGGCAAAGTAATGTCTCTGCTTTTTAATACACTATCTAGGTTTGTCATAGCTTTTCTTCCAAGGAGCAAGCGTCTTCTAATTTCATGGCTGCAGTCAACATCTGCTGTGATTGGAGCCCAAGAAAATAAAGTCTGTCACTGTTTCCACTGTTTCCCCAACTAGTTGTCATGAAGTGATGGGACCTGATGCCATGATCTTGGTTTTTTGAATGTTGAGTTTTCAGCCAGCTTTTTCACTCTCTTCCACCTTCATCAAGAGACTTTTTAGTTCCTCTTCACTTTCTGCCTTAAGGGTAGTGTCATCTGCATATCTGAGGTTATTGATATTTCTCCTGGAAATTTTCATTCCAGCTTATGATTCATCCAGCCTGGCACTTTGCATGATGTACTCTGCATGTAAGTTAAATAAGCAAGGTGACAATATATAATCTTGACATACTCCTTTCCCAATTTGGAACCAGTCCATTGTTCCATGTCCAGTTCTAACTGTTGCTTCTTGGCCTGCATATAGATTTCTCAAGAGGCAAGTAAGGTGGTCTGGTATTCTCAGCTCTTTAAGAATTTTCCACAGTTTGTTGTAATACACAAAGTCAAAGGCTTTGAAGCAGTAGTAGTCAATGAAGCAGTAGTAGATGTTTTTCTGGAATTCTCTTGCTTTTTCTATGATCCAACAGATGTTGGCAATTGGATCTCTGGTTCCTCGGCCTTTTCTAAATCCATCTTGTACACCTGGAAGTTCTTTGTTCATGTACTAGTGAAGCCTAGCTTGGAGGATTTTAAACATGACCTTCCTAGCATGTGAAAGGAGTGCAATTGTTCAGTAGTTTGAACATTCTTTAGCATTGCCCTTCTTAGGGATGGAATGAAAATTAACCTTTTCCAGTCCTATGGCCACTGCTGAGTTTTCCAAGTTTCCAAACAACAAAGCTTGACAGCATATTAAAAAGCAGAGGCATCACTTTAGCAACAAAGGTCAATCTAGTCAAAGTTATGGATTTTCTAGTAGTCACGTATGGATGGCTGTGAGAGTTGGACCATGAAGAAGGCTGAACTCCAAAGAACTGATACTTTCAAACTGTGGTGCTGGAGAAGACTCTTGAGAGTCCCTTGGATTGCAAGAGAAGCCAGTCAATCCTGAAGGAAATCAACCCTTAATATTCATTGGAAGGACTGATGCTGAAGCTGAAGCTCCAACCATATGGCCACCTAATGCAAAGAGCCAACTCATTGGAAAAGACTATGATGCTGGGAATGACTGAGAGCAAGAGAAGAAGGGAGTAACAAAGAATGAGATGGTAGGATGGAATCATCGCTCAGTGGACAAGAGTTTGAGCACACTCTGGGAGATAGTGAAGGACAGGGAAGCAAACTCTGGGAGATAGTGAAGGACAGCTGGAGTGCTGCAGTCCATGGGGTCATACAGAGTTGGACATGACTGAGTGACTGAACAGCAAGATGTATATATAAATATATGTGCAATTATGTATGTGTATATAAATATACATATCTTTATTCGTATAGATGTATATATACATCTCTTTTCAACATCACGGGATGAAAAGAATCAGTGCCATGGAGGCAAACCAACCCAGCACTGAATTCCAGCTTCCTCACTTCCTGGCTGACACCCGAGTTCTTAAGTGATAACATGGCTATTCAATGTAATGTCTGTTGTTGTTTTGTCTAACTCTGACCCCATGGACTGTAGCCCACCAGGCTGCTCTGTCCATGGACTTCTCCAGTCAAGAGTACTGGAGTGGAGAGCCATTCAGGAGACCTTACTGACCTAGGAATTAAACCCGTGCCTCTTGCATTGGCAGGCGTATTCTTAACCACTGAGCCATCAGAGAAACCCCATATAATGTCTATCTAGTAATTTTTCCATAAGGATTAAAAGTAATAAAGTAAATAAATGCCCTAGCAAAAGGGTTAGCAGATAGTTCGGTGGTCAATGAATTTTAGCTTCCTCCTTATATATTCTTATGACTTACTAAACTGTGAATTCCTTGAATCCAGGATTAGGGTACATTTATTTCTGTGTTTTTAGTACCTGTCACATACTAAGTCCTCAGTAAGTATCTTTTGAATACAGTAGAAATATGATGAGAGCTATTTACAACTAAAGTACTAGTCACTAAAAGATTTTGAAGAGTTTCCTGATTTCTTTCCCATTACATCTAAGTCACTTAATTTTAAGACTGTCTGGAACTTTTTCAAGAAGATATCACAGAGTAATATTTTCCTTTTCTTGAGCTTTTCAATTTTGTTTTCTATCTGACAGCTTTTTAAGTAAAAGTTACTGCTCTTTATGGCAATTTTATTTAGTAGTGGCAGTTTCTATATCCCTTGAGAGAGAATGATCTGTTTTGCATTTCTATAGGAATAGAATAAAATCAAATTTAAATGCAGACTAGGTCTTGGAATTAAATAAAAATTTTCATATTTAGTCATTCACCTTTGCAATATACTTATAGGGGGAAAACAAGTTTTCTTATCTATACTCCAAAGTTTATCTTACACATTTTCACCATTATTATTTGGGGTTTTTGTTTTTGTTTTTTTATTATTTGTTTTTTCAACAAATTAGACCTTTTATTCTTTTCCTATTTATTATCCTTTGCATCTGGCTTCCCACTTGTTAAGAAATGGGCAGAAGATGCTATTGAACTACCATATGTTTCCCAAACGTAAGCCTTAATTTCAATTATACCCATGCAAGGACAAAATATAACCCTAGTAAATGTGAAACATCTGATCATTATAGCTTTGAGATTGGCCAGATTGCAATCAACTGAAACTTCCTTCCACCTAATTTTAATTCCATTTGAGAATTACCCATGATAATTTGACCCAGGTCTCTTCACAAAGTAACATTATCTTTGAGTTTACAATTTTGTTAACCGCTTGTGATTAGAAAAGGGAGTATTTCAAAACTCCCATTTAATTACTCTGAGCTGTGACGGTTTCCTTTGCATGGGTTAAGCTTGTCTTACTCTCATTTAACATGGCAAATTCAGTGTGACCAAACCAACCCGATGCAATGCCTTCACAGAAAATATACCATGAAAGAGTTTTATTGAAATCATACTCTGCAGCAGACTGGCAGAATGGCAATTTTTTAAATCAAAACTACTAAATAACTGAGAGGCTATTTTAACTAAATTCAAATTGAAGAATAATTAGGAATCGTCTAAAAACCTACATGATACTGACTTATCTGATTGAATAAACCTTAATAGCTTACTTCCTTATAATCAAAAAATGAAAAAATATTAAAACTAAAGCTGGTAATAACTGTCAAAATCTGAGCTAGAGCTCAGAGTGATGAAATGGAAAGACTGAAACAGCATGAAAGGTGAACAAAACTGCATACTCTAAGATAATGTTGCTTTGTGAAGAGACTTCCATCAAACTATCATGAAATTAAAATTAGTAGAAGCTGAAGTAACATTTTGCTAAGTTTCATGCTTTGCAGTGTATCTAAAAGTTATAATTAGAATCAAGAGAAATATTTAAAACATGAAGTCCAATTAACAGGGGGATGTTTAGAACTCTTTCACAGGTTTAGGAAAAGTCAGAATATAATTTCCTATTAATAATTTTACCTTAAGTACTTTCTGAAAATAACAACGATAAATAAATAAAATATTTTTAGAAAATTTTATGATATGCATGTGTATGTAAACTTTAATTAAAGTTCATACTCAAGTTATTATGAAAAAAACTTTAACTTTTCCACAATTGGAAGTATCTACTCAGAGTAATTCTTATAGCCCTAAGACCGTAAGCTCCAGGAGGACAGGGCCATGTCTGTTTTGTTCCCGGCTCCACTGCCAACAGCAAATGTAATGCTGGCTCATACTATGTGTGTAATCAATATTTGCTGAATGGAAGAATAATCATGTACATGTACTTATACCAAGCATGCATGTGTACTCAGTTGTGTCTGGCTCTCTGCAGTTCCAAACCTGCAACCCAGTACCCTGCAAACCCAGTACCCATCCTCTCTCCGTGGGATTTCCCAAGCAAGAATGCTGGAATGGGTTGGTTGCCATTTCTTCCTCCAGGGGATCTTGCCCACCCAGACATCAAACCTGCAACTCTTGTATTGGCAGGCAGGTTCTTTACCGCTCATACACTTGGGAAGTCCCACTAATATGAAGGAATCCCATTAATCCACTGATAATGACTCCCATTTGTTTAGTCATTCAAAATGAACTGAACAAATATTTACTGAGAGCTTCTATGTACCAGGATCTGCTCTAAGGCATTAGGGATGCAGCTATGAATGAAGCAAATAAAAAGAACTCTTTTTTCCCATTGGTGCTTACCTTCTAGTAGGAGGAGACTATGAATCAATGCCAAAACCAAGGAAAATATAAAGAGGGTTAGTTGGTGATGCGTATTTAGTAGAAAGCCAAACAAGGAAGACAGATAACTGTATCCGGTGGTGGGGAGAACTTTCTGGAATGCTTAAGGCACAAGGGGAGGCTGGGAAGGCCAAGGAGGCTGCAGCAGAGAGTCAAAGGGGGAAGGAGAAGGAGGTACAAGAAAAATGTCCCCACAACAGGGGGCTTTTACTTTAGAATGAGATGGGGAGCTATTGGCAAGCTTTGAGCAGAGAAGGGAAGCCATCCAGCTTCTATGACAACAGGCTCAGTCTGGCTGCTGCGTTGAGAACAGAATGGGGTAGAAGCAGGAGGCCAGGGAGGAGGCTAGGAACGGCGAGATGACGATGCTTGAATTTATTGCTCCTTATGTGACAGGCTATGTGAGAACTGGATTTATGGATTTAATATTTACATATTCTATCACTTAACCCCCACAAACTTCTGAGGTGAATTATTATTTTGCCTTTTCTGGGTCAGGAAACTGAGGCTAACAATGTTTGATTCACCCAAAGTCACTCAGGGAGCAGGTGGAAGATGCAGGATTCAAACATATTCTAATGACCCTGCTGCAGTGCCACGCTGTTCTCATACATTTTCTTCAAATGTTTTGTAATAGATAGAATATACCTAGAGATTTTTAGAGTACCCAGTTTAGGCATGAGGGGGCATTAATAAGAAACTGACCCGTCCTTTCAACTCTGCTCTCAGTTTCTCTGTGCAGTAAACCCCGTAGGCCAGCCAAACCAACTGATTTATTATTTCTCCCATGTTTCTTCAATTCTCCCAATCTTAAAATTTTAGTATTTGGAGAAAAGTTAGCCAACCTTATACTCACAACAGAAGCCGTGTCCTAACCTCTGAATAGCCTCCGTGTGACAGACAAGGTATTCATTGCCGGTTTATCTACTGGCGCATTTGTGTCAGACAGCATCTGGGGAATCCCAGAGTTCTTGCTGTTGATCTCGTAAAGAGTTGGGCACATTAAAAATTTGGTTATAGGGCAATATCATTCACACTATAGAATTTTTCTCATCAGTCAGGTCTCTTATTATTTAAAAAAAAAAGTGGTGCTAATGAAAACTGGGACTCTGGGTAAAAGACAAACAAAACTCTTGCTTCTTTTGATATTAGTATGCTAAGCTTTGTCAGCTTGAGGTCCCAAATTTGATATATAATTGTGGTCAATTTTCACTATTGTCTAAAATTCATAAAGGAAGTCACTGTTTGAGGGACAGAAAATGGAACCATGAGTTATACTATAAGAGTCTCAGTCCTGCATTTACTACCACCCAGATGTGGGTTTTAGGAAGTGGCAGAGAACTGTATTACTGCAGTAGACAACTTGTCTAGTCTATGGCCTGACACTTTACATTCCCAGGCAATGGACGAGGCTGGAGGAGAAAAGAAAATCATAGTTCAGGACACACTGAGAACTCTGCTTATTGACCTGGCCCTGTGGGTCCCTGGGTGGAGATAAACAAACCCTCAGCTATCAAAACTATTATCTCGGAGTCTGGTAAAAACGCAACACAAGAGGCAAGAGTCAGGAGGTATGAAGAGACTGTTTCCAGCTCTTCTACATTGTATAATGCTTCAGACAGTGACGGTGGGCTTACGGTTACAAAAACCCTTCATTCCCTGAAAAGTTCATCTGTACCATTCAGAGGCTACAATGCCAATGCCTGAATGCTTGAAAACTTAGGAAGAACAGGATTAGAGCAGAATTAACAGGTGACGTTTAACACAAAAACGTAGAACTATTGCCTCCATCTAAGCCACATAGGTGAATTTAGAAAAAGCAAGTCAACTATTCATTGTCTTAATTCCTACACATATGAGATACAGGAATTAAACCATAAAACATATCTGTTTACACGTAAGGATCTTTTTAAAAATCAGTTTGGGGAGGGGGGTGGGAGGGAGGCTCAAGAAGAAGGATATATATATCTTTACACCTGATTCATGTTGTACAGCAAAAACTAACACAACATTGTAAAGCAACTGTACTACAATTAAAGACAATTTTTTTAACATATAAAAAATATATATTTTTTTTAATTTAGATTTACACTCTCCCTATGTATTAGCACAAAACGTTTCAGGCATACTGAACTCAACTGAGTCCTGACTAGAAGTGAAAGGTACTAAAATAAAGAGCTTTGTATGATAGATTCTCACATTATTACAACAACGTCATCTAACAACTCTTTCCTTAAAACTTCGTCCCGGGCTACTGCCTGAGTCATAAGTCAAAATACAGTACGGTCTTCAGTCTGTTAGGCAACTTCACTAGAACAGGATGTGCTTCTTCCTTGAGGTGACAGGTTACGTACTGCAAATGTTTTCATCCCTATTGAAAACATCGCATTTGCTGCCAAGCTATATGTAAGGGAAAGAAACCCAGTCTGCCCTCAGAGGCTCCTTGGAGACTGAAACCAGAGAATGGCCGGACATACATGCGCTATGAAAAGTCTAAATTAAACAATGGCTTTACAAGAGCACCTTCCCATGTGACTTTGAATCAGAGTAAAGGGAAGTTCACAAAATCAAAGCAGTAAAATGGATCTTTATTTGGAAAGTACTCATTAACTCAGCAAAGCCTAGCTGTAAGAAATAGATCTGTGAGGAAAATCCTCCTGGCAATGAAACCAGGGCTTTGATTTCTACTGGCTCATAAAATAGATAATAATGTCCACTTACAATTCTACATTACCTTTCAATTTACAGAGTGCTTTCTCATACGTTATTTTATCTTTGCAACATTCTTGTGAGGTATTGAGACATGATTATTCTTTCACGGGTTAAGAGATTGAGTCTCAGTGAGCAGACAGGATTTCCTCAAGGCCACAGAGTTATTAAGAAGCAGAGTCCAAACTGAGATGTTGGTCTCCAGACACCCACTTCAGAGCTCTTGCTCTATTGCTTCTAAAGGTAGGAAGCCATAATTCCAAATTATCATAGCTACTTAAATATTAATTGGGTAAACTCTAAAATTCCACTGGTTACCCAATTGTTTTTTGGTTTTTTTTTTAAAGAAAATTGGCCAGATTTGGAAGAAAGCAGACGTACAAACTGCTTTGTGTATGTTCTGTATGATAATGGCAAGAATCCAAATTACATTTCAAGGTCAAACAAAAGTAAAGTTTATTTCTGAATTTCATAATAATGATATAAAAAGCTGAAACTACTGCATATATTAGAAGTTCTGCCAGTTGAAAAAGAAAACTTTTCTGACTAATTTGCAAACTTGAAAAAGTTTCTCTAAGGTTCTCTCTTAAATGAGTCATACTCTAATTTGATGGTGAAAATACTTGAAACTAATTTTCGGTACCTGGAGTTGGTCTTTTTTCTTCTTCTCTTTCTTCCCTTCTTTCTTTCTTTAAATTTTATTTATTTATTTATTATTTTTGGCTGCATGTGGCTATTCTATAGCTGCAGTGCTCAGCCTTCTCATAACGTGGCTTGCTGCAGAGCGTGAAATCTAGAGCGTGGGCTCAATAGTTGTGACCCCGAGCTTTGTTTCCCCACAGCATGTGGGATCTTCCTGGACCAGGGATCGAACCCATGTCCCTGCACTGGCAGGCAGATTCTCAATCACTGGACCACCAAGCTAGTCTCTTTCTTTCTACAAATATACAACAGCATTAAGCAGAGAACTATGGTGAAAGGGCAATGTTTTGGTGACCAGGGAAGCTGGGCTTTGAAACCTAGTTCCAGCTGAGTGGCCTGACAAGTCTATTTAACTAATGAGGACTTTATCTATAAAATGGAAGCAAAATTATTATTATTTCTTGGCTTCGTCAACTAGAGCTATACTAGGACAGAATAGCACAGAGTGAGTGGCCTAAACAGCAGACATTTGTGTTCTTCCTGTTCTGGAAGCTGGGAAGTCTAAGATGAAGGTGCCAGCAGGGCTGGTTCCTGGTGAGGACCCTCCTCCTAGCTTGTAGATGGTCACCTTCCAGCTGCGTGCTCACAGGGCCTTTCCTTGGCACACGGGCACAGAGAGAGGGAGGAAGTAAACTCTCTGGTGTCCCTTTGTATAAAGGTGCTAATCTTACCAAGCAACCCCACCCTCATGACCCCACCTAAACCTATTTATCTTCCAAACACCTCACTTTCTAATATCATCATTTTGAGGATTAAAGATTCAACATATTAATTTGGGGGGAAAGCAACCATTCAGTCTATAGCACTTGATTCCCACCCTAATACCAAAGCAGACTGGGAAATAAAGGCATTTAGGAAGAAAGAGGATGAGATAGTTGGATGGCATCACTGACTTCATGGACATGAGTTTGAGTAAGCTCCAGGAGTTGGTGATGGACTGGGAAGCCTGGCATGCTGCAGTTTGTGGGGTCACAAAGAGTCGGAAACTACTGAGCAACTGAACTGAACTGAAATGAAATGAAATGAACTGAACTGACTAGGAAGAAAGAAGTAGAATTTTTAATTAAGGAAGGGCAAAAAAATAATGAAGACCACTGAAGTCCAAATCTCCTGGTTCACTACCTTTGATCACAATCTGTCAGGTATCCTTTCTGAAACAATCAAGAACATGGATGAGGATGCTAAGAGAGAATGCTCTACTTGAGATCCCAGTCATGGCTGGCTATCCACAGAACCTATTTTCAGAGAATCCATCCTGTTTGTACCAAAGGATGTTCACCACCTTACCTGATGTGTGAACTGTGGCTCTAAGGAAAAACCACCCTTAATTCAACCAAGCAAATCAGATTCTCTGTCCAGGGAGTGAAGCATTAGCTTAACAACTGAGATAGTGAGGTAACAGATGCATGGAGAGTGGGTGGAGAGAGACATGGACGGGTATAGAACCAAAGCCAGATCTGGATCCATTTAAGCAAAGTGAAAGTAAAGTCGCTCAGTTGTGTCCGACTCTTTGCGAGCCCATGGACTGTAGCCTACCAGGCTCCTCCCTCCATGGGATTCTCCAGACAAGAGTATTAGAGTGGGTTGTCATTGCCTTCTCCAGGGGATCTTCCCGACTCAGGGATCGAACCCAGGTCTCCTGCATTCTGCTGCTGCTGCTGCTGCTAAGTCGCTTCAGTCCTGCATTCTAGGCAGGTGCTTTCACCTCTTAGCCACCAGGGAAGCCCTTAAGCAAAAAGTATGTCCAAACAAAAGTGAATGGGGAAGGTTCCCCTATGGCCTAGTGGTTAGGATTCTGCCTTGCAATGCAGGGGACATGGGTTCTATCCCTAGTCAGGGAAGTAAGACTGCACATGCCAAGGAGCAATGAAGCCTGTACATCACAACTCCTGAGCCCCAGTGAAGCCAGGAGGATCCCACATGCAGCAACTAAGCCCCAGTGCAGCCAAAGACACGAGAGAAAGAAAGAAGTAAGGGGGTAACAGAGCAACCATGATGGAGCTGGCAAATCTGGAGAGCAGGTTTGAGCAGGAAGTGAAAGAAAAGTACAATAAGGAGGTCAGTCATTCAGTCAGAGAAGGTAAAGGACTCGGGTACCAATGTCACAATCCCAGGGCCCCCTGTGACCTGATAACTTTTTCCCTGCCTCCAAATATTTCTGAGATTCTCCAGGATCCTTTCAATAAACTCTCTTTTTACTCTAGAAGTAGCCTGAATGCCTTTGTATCTCTTGCAGCCAAAAAGCCTTGAATGTCATAAATTCAATCAATCATCTATCTGTCAGTTCAGTTCAGTCGCTCAGTCGTGTCCGACTCTTTGTGACCCCATGAATTGCAGCACGCCAGGACTCCCTGTCCATCACCAACTCCCAAAGTTCACTAAAACTCACGTCCATTGAGTCGGTGATGCCATTCAGCCATCTCATCCTCTGTCGTCCCCTCTTCCTCCTGCCCCCAATCCCTCCCAGCATCAGAGTCTTTTCCAATGAGTCAGCTCTTCGCATGAGGTGGCCAAAGTACTGGAGTTTCAGCTTTAGCATTATTCCTTCCAAAGAACACCCAGGACTGATCTCCTTTAGAATGGACTGGTTGGATCACAGGTACAGGAACAGAAACGAACGCTATGACTCCTCTGTGGTATTCTACTTCATTTTCCACCTACGAAAGGGAAAAATGGCACATATACTTATGAAGAAAAAGTGAAAGTGTTAATCGCTCAGCTGTATCTGATTCTTTACAACCCTATGGACTGTAGCCTGCCAGGCTCCTCTGTCCGTGGAATTCTCCAGTCGAGAATACTGGAGTGGGTTGCCATTTCCTTCTCCAGGGGATCTTCCCAACCCAGGGATCGAATCCAGGTGTCCTGCATTGCAGGGAGATTCTTCATCATCTGAGCCACCAGGGTAGTATCTTCGAACCTAATGAACATTTTCAAATTATTAGATTGTTTTGAAACCCACCTACATCAATTCAGTAAACGTGATGTTTTATTAGTTTTGCTATTTTAAGGTCCAAAATCAAGTGTGTCATTGGTTTATGGTCAGCTGCTAACTTATCAGTTTTCAGTGAATCTTTACAAGTTCAAGTTCTGTTCATGAGACTTACACAAATCTCCTAGTTTTGGCTTAATTACAAAACAGAAGAACTTTCCTTAGGTTAAATATTCAATGGGTTTTAGTGCTATGACTTAACAATTTAACTTGATATTGATCATCAGTTTTAACATTTATAAGTGTTAAAACCCTTTGACATAAAAAGATATCTATATTATTTGCTTTAAATTTTAGTGTTTGCATTGTCTCAAAAAATTTTCCTCACCTCTAATTAGGAGACTGTCACAATGGATTATCTGAAAAAGAACATGAGAGTTGTAGAGCCCTGACCGTGTTTGATCACCAGCATGACCAGAGAGTCATCAGATCAATCGATAATTGCTGGCAAGGTAAGGACAAGTGACTCTAAAGGGAATGACAGGAAATGGATGGGAACAGCTGTTCGATGGCAGAGTCTTTCCCTCTAGGGACAGCATACCAAAAAATCATAAAAGTGTTAAGAAAGGCCAGCTACAACTGCTCATATCTTGCTGTCATATTTTGAGAAGAAAAGTTCACACCTATTAACTTAATCCTCGAGGCTATTCATCTGTTGCACAAATATTTATTGAGCTCCTATTATGTGCCACACTCTGGCCTAATAGAAGAGTTCCTCTGTGTGGCGTTAACAGTCTAGGGAGGACCCATTACACACAATTGCTTCAGTGGGTGGTCCTTACTCATGTCCCCTACCTTCTGCTATGTGGTCACTTCTCCAGGAGAACGTTCCCAACACACAAACCACATGCACACACATGTGAGAGCCCCCACACAAGTACACATCTTGGTATAGCTATTTCATACTCCCCAAACTTCAAATATCACCTACACTGGAAAGTGTGTTCCTAATTTCTCTTTCTTTCTTGATGGAAATGTCCTACTCACTGTACTCCCTTATATCATGTTCATGGGCTTATCAAAGCATTCACTATAACACATAATCCGCTATCTTTGCTGATTTATTGTGGGTCTCCCCTATAAAGATGACGGCCTAGATCTAGCACGATACTTAATACACAATGAAAGTAAAAGTGAAAGTCACTCAGTCGTGTCCAAGTCTTTGTGCCTCCATGGACTATACAGACCATGGAATTCTCCAGGCCCGAATACTGGAGGGGGTAGCCTTTCCCTTTTCCAGGGGATCTTCCTAACCCAGGGATCAAACCCAGGTCTTCCACATTGCAGGCTGATTCTTTACCAGCTGAGCCACCAGGGAAGCCCAAAAATACTGGAGTGGCTAGCCTATCCCTTCTCCAGCAGATCTTCCCAACCCAGGGATCGAACCCGGGTCTCCTCTATGGCAGGCGGATTCTTTACTAACTGAGCTATCAGGGAAGCCTCAATACACAACGGGAGTCCTGTAAATGTTTCTTTTTTATAATTTTAAAAATACATTTTTATTTATGGGTCGTAGTTGTGGCACACAGGCTCTTTGTCCCAGCACATAGACTTCACTCTAATTGTGGAGCATGGGCTCTGGTGCACCTGGCCTTCATTAGTGGTGGTGCAATGGGCTTAGTCATCCTGCATCGTGTGAGATCTCGGTTCCCTGACCAAGGACTGAACCACCCACGTCTCCTGGATTGGAAGACAGATTCTTAACCACTGGATCACCATGTGAGTCCCTAAATGTTTCTTAAACGCATAAATAAATGAACCAGTGGTCTCAGATAGGCTAAGAAAGGAATCAGTCTTGGACATTGAAAACAATAGTTTTAGTCCAAATTAAAAGGATTTCCATATGTGAACAGGAAGAAAAGACTGTTCATCTTACATTATCTTAAAAGATTGGGAACAGAATTCTATTTAATACCAGAATCTCTTAAATATATTACAGCCTTCCCCTGCCAATTCAGCACTTCAATTTAACCAAAGTCTGTGATTGTAGTCAGTATTCTTTGATGCTGATTGGTCTAACATACATGGCAAGTACACACACACACACACACACACAATACAAATCTTCTCCTTAAGTTGAATTCATCAGCTTACTGGTTGAAGCACAGCACAGACAGGATATCACGTAACAGATGTTCTACTGGGGAATCAAAAAATAGATAATTAATTTCAGGGGGGAAAAATTCATTTTTATAGTTCCCAAAGTGTGAAATTTTAGCAGATGGTGCTAAATAACTTATCACATCTCTGGAACCTGGCTTATGCTACATCATGTTGGGCCATAGCTAGACAGCCTGGCCTCCTGATTGAAACGCAACCCAAGGATATATTTGGCATTTCTGTGACATTGAGGGAAAAGCTTTAATTCATGCTGAAGTCGCCATTACACAACCTGAACCAGAAGTGAGCTAAAGAAGACATGTAACATTCTGCCATTTTCAGTGGAGCAGCTGGGAGAAGAACACTCTGCTTCACCTTCTTAACGGGTTCTTTGCAGACTCCCAGCTTTTTGTATTTGGATCTTAGGCCATTATCATGCAAGGGGCAAAGGAGACTGAGAAAGTGTCTCTATACAACTGAAAGTGAGCAGAGAAGCCTCCAGAGATTACAAAGCCTCCAGCAGAGGTTAGCAGATAGAGAAAGAAACCCAGGCTTCTTAATCAAAATCTAGTTAAAACATTAGGACATGACTAGCGCACACAGGTCAGGCATCTCTGGTGGCACAGACAGTAAAGAATTTGCCTGCAGTGTGGGAGACCTGGGTTCGAGCCTTGGGTCAGGAAGATCCCCTGGAGAAGGAAGTGGCAACCCACTCCAGTATTCTTGCCTGGAAATTCCATGCATAGAGGAGCCTGGTGGGCTCCAGTCTGTAGGGTCACAAAGAGTAGGACACGACTAAGGGAAGAACACACACACAGAGGCACAGGTCACGGAACATGCCACTCACCACCAGAAGCCAACAATATCCCACCAAACCGTCTATGTTCAATGCCCACTGACCACACACTTGGAATCCAAACAATGTCAAACAGCTTTTCTGAATGCTTGCCCTCAGTTTCCATGCTCGCTTTATTGCAGACACGTAATGAACAGTCCAATGCTAGTCCAATGTCAGTACAAAGGCCACACTTCTGGCCACATTGATCTGAAACTCTTGGAGGTTTTCTTTGCTTTTTAGATGCACTGCAAGGACCAAGGAAGGTGGTTGAAGATGAATGGTGGTGAGTCGTTGGTCATTTGCTGGCAAAAGTCAGCTTAGAGAATTTAGTCTAACAGATGCTGAAGGCAAAAGGTAATTCAACAGGAGATTGACTTTTGAAATGAACTGGTTCAGTTCAGTTCAGTTCAGTTGCTCAGCCGTGTCCGACTCTTTGTGACCCCATGAATCGCAGCACACCAGGCCTCCCTGTTCATCACCATCTCCCGGAGTTCACTCAGATTCACGTCCATTGAGTCCGTGATGCCATCCAGCCAACTCATCCTCTGTCATCCCCTTCTCCTCCTGCCTCCAATCCCTCCCAGCTTCAGTCTTTTCCAATGAGTCAACTCTTTGCATGAGGTGGCCAAAGTACTGGAGTTTCAGCTTTAGCATCATTCCTTCCAAAGAAATCCCAGGGCTGATCTCCTTCAGAATGGACTGGTTGGATCTCCTTGCAGTCCAAGGGACTCTCAAGAGTCTTCTCCAACACCACAGTTCAAAAGCATCAATTCTTCAGTGCTCAGCCTTCTTCACAGTCCAACTCTCACATCCATACATGACCACAAGAAAAACCATAGCCTTGACTAGACGGTCTTTAGTAGACAAAGTAATGTCCCTGCTTTTGAATATANATATACACATATAAATATAAAACAAAAATATATAATAAAACAAAAAAACATG
The DNA here is from genome assembly GCA_006410875.1 of Neotragus pygmaeus. NCBI lineage: Eukaryota > Metazoa > Chordata > Mammalia > Artiodactyla > Bovidae > Neotragus > Neotragus pygmaeus. Next base: position 521,651 of record SJYV01001595.1, read on the forward strand.
TAACAAGGATAGGATTACTGCTTAGTTAATAAAAATGTTAGAGTTATTGCTGCTTCTACTTGGTAAGAAAAACCTTAACTTCTAGATGAAAAATGTTATTTACAGTTCAAACTGTAAATTCAAATGACTAATAAACATGGAAAAAATGTTAACCTTCCTACTCATTAAAAAGTGCAAAATAAAACAAAGCAATCTTTCCCTACTGTATCAGCAAAGTTTTAAAAACGACAATATCACATGTTAAGTTATTCACTTCCATCACTGTTTACTTTTACTAATTTTTCTCACTTTTCTCCATGGCACTTTATCAGCTGGCATATAATATATTTACTTGTTGACCACCTGCATCCTCCTCTAGAATTTCCACCCGTTATGAGAAGGGGCTTTGTACAGTTTGGGCTTCACAGGTGGCTCTGGGGTAATTCTTTACCCCAGCAGGAGACACATGAGACCTGGGTTCAATCCAAGGGTGGGGAAGATCCCCTGGAGAAGGCAATGGCACCCCACTCCAGTACTCTTGCCTGAAAAATCCCATGGACAGAGGAGCCTGGCAGGCTACAGTGCATAGGGTCGCAAAGAGTCAGACACAGCTGGCATGCATGTAAGCTGAGCTTGTACAGTTTATCTGTATANCCTGGAGAAGGCAATGGCACCCCACTCCAGTACTCTTGCCTGAAAAATCCCATGGACAGAGGAGCCTGGCAGGCTACAGTGCATAGGGTCGCAAAGAGTCAGACACAGCTGGCATGCATGTAAGCTGAGCTTGTACAGTTTATCTGTATAGGATAGTATAGCTTGTATAGTGTATCCTAGAGCAGTGCCTGCTCCATAGTGGCCGCTCAAAAACTTTCTGTTGGATGAATAATGAATGAAAAGGAACAGAAAACACCAAAATGTTGAAAGCAAACATCACTGAAATGATGGAATGAGTTTCAAGATGCATTCAGTGACAACAGCAAGGGTAGAACTTGGTATAATGTGCCTCCGTTTTAAAAACTTTTTAAATAAGTTCTAATTTTCTACCATGAGTCTATTGTTTTTCTAGTGGGGGGAAAATGCTTTAGACTGTTAGAAAATTCACACTACGGGCTTCCCGCATTGCTCAAGTGAAATACCTATGACTTCCANCCTCCGTTTTAAAAACTTTTTAAATAAGTTCTAATTTTCTACCATGAGTCTATTGTTTTTCTAGTGGGGGGAAAATGCTTTAGACTGTTAGAAAATTCACACTACGGGCTTCCCGCATTGCTCAAGTGAAATACCTATGACTTCCAGAGTAGAAGAGCCTTTCTGCAGATGCCCTTGTTAAACATCCCTGTCACCCATAACCATATCCGTGGGTGAGTCCCGACGGTCAGGCATAGTAGTTTAAGCCTTGCTGTTCCAAAAGTGTGGTACCTGAACAGCAACAGCAACATCACCTGGGAGCTTACTAGAAATGCAGAATCTCAGGCTCTTCCCCAGACCTACTGCTATGGGTTGACTGTGTCCCCATAAATTCATTCATAGGTTGAAATCCTAGCCCCCAGTACCAAATGTGGCGTTGTGCCTGCATGCTAAGTCACTTCAGTCACATCCAACTCTTTGGGACCCTATGGACTCCTACCAGGCTCCTCTGTCCATGGGATTCTTCAGACAAGGATACTAGAGTGGGTTGCCAAGTCCTTCTCCTGGGAGTCTTCCCGACTCAGGGATCTCTTATGTCGCCTACCTTGGCAAGCAAATTCTTTACCACTAGTGCTACCTGGGAAGCCCAACACCACCTCGGACTTGTATAAAAAAAATAATAAATAGAAGGTGGCTCAGATGGTGAAGAATCCGCCTGCAGTGAGGGAGACCTGGGTTCAACTGGGTTAGGAAGATCCCCTGGAGAAGGGAACGGCTACCCATTCCAGGGAGAATTCCCTGGACTGAGGATCCTGGCAGTCCATGGGGTTGAAAAAAGTCGGACACAGCTGAGTGATTTTCACTCACTCAATTAAGTAGAGTCGAGAGACCAGAAGGGGGAGCTCTCATACTAGCTGTCAATGCAGAAGAAAGGGTCCTTCTCTCTTGGCAGGGACCAGAACAATGAAAAGTCCTGGGCTCTGTTTACTGGAGCCCTCCCAACTTCCCTCTCCCCTCTCGGAAAGCCTGCCCCTTCCCTTGCCCTGTGGGGACTTGCATGTGGCTCGACATGTCTGTAGACCCTGAACTGCTCTTCTTCTGTTGATCTCAAATATGCCCATCTTTGCTGGAGAAATATCAGGCGGTCTCCTTGTTTCAGGTCAACATCTGGAAATAGGGTATTTACCAAAGTAATCAACTAAGATGAGGTCACTAGGGTGGACCATAATTCCAATATGATTGGTGTCTTTATAAAATGGGGTAATTTAGCCACACCCACCCACACAGAGAACATCGTGGGAAAACAAAGGCAGAGATTCAGGTGATGTTCCTACAAATCAAAGGATACCAGAGATTGCCAGCAAACCANCTTTGGCATAGTCAATAAAGTAGAAGTAGATGTTTTTCTGGAACTCTCTTGCTTTTTCAATGATCCAGTGGAAGCTGGCAATTTGATCTCTGTTTCCTTTGCCTTTTCTAAATCCATCTTAAACATCTGGAAGTTCATGGTTTATGTACTGTTGAAGCCTGGCTTGGAGAATTTTGAGCATTATACATTACAAGTATACTTACTATGTAAAACAAATACACAGTGCAAGTATACAATGCTTAATGTATATTTGCTGGACAATATTTAGTAAATAATAAGTGCTTATTTGGGCTTGCCTGGTGGCTAATCAGTAAAGCATCTGTCTGCCATGGACAAGATGGAGATTCAGTCCTTGGGTCAGGAAAATTCTCTGGAGAAGAGAATGGCAACCCACTCCAGTATTCTAGCCTGGGAAATCCCATGAACCAAGGAGACTGGCAGGCTACAGTCCATAGGGAAGCCACAGACATGACTTAGGACTAAACCACCACCAAGTGCTTACCCTCAATAATATTATTTACATGAAGATCAAGATTTAAATATGTGTGTTTGAAAGGGAGTACATATATGTTATAGGTATAGGTAGATTATTCCAACCATGAAAAGTGCTGAAGAGAGACACCCTTTGCAGTTTACTGTATGATATAGAGTTGGCACCAATATGTTCTGAAGAGAGAATGCCTTAGTCAGTAGTAGCACAAGATCAGATAGTAGTTATCAGGGGTAGGGGAGAGGAATGGGGATAATAACATGGTCATTCTAACATTTGGGTATATTGAAGAGTATTTATCTTTAGGTTGCTTATCATTGTAATCACTATAATGAAATTTGACCTGTACATCAGTATATTATGCCTTTTTTTTTTTTTTNCAGTAGAATATGGCCCATTTTGTCCCTTGGAACGATAATGACAGATTTCTAGGAAAAATAAGCAAGTATTAATCCTAAGCATTCTGAAATTTTGGAACTTAACCTCTGGCAGAAGTTCACTGGCTTGACCTCATTTTCCCTCAGCCCCGAACCTCAAAACTCAGCGAACAGTGACCCTGTGCCTCGAAGTCTTGCCACCCACAAAGATCACCTGCTTCTCAGCAGTTTGTCTGCTCTGCTCACATCCTCTGATCACCCTCTCCTCTCAACCAACACACACACGCCAGATCTCCTGGGTCATCCTGACCCATCCTCAAAACTCACACTCACTCTCACCTTCATTCCCAGGACTTCAAGTCTCCAGAGAGGGGAAGTGCAGGAGAAGGAACTTTTTTCCACAACAGCCACAATCTACCAGCACGTTTGGCAATCACAGGAACTTACTCAACTGTCACTTGTTGTTCTTACTTGTTGGGTAAGTAAAGTCCCTAGTCTGATTGCATCTGGAATACATCCTTTCTAAGGTTTATCTTGTATGGCACATCTTATACAGGTCATCAGTACATGAATCACACAGACTGCTAATGTTATATGTTTCTTCTTATGAGCCATCCTGGGTGATGGAGTCATTATGTGCTGCACTGTATGATTTTCTGCCGAGTTCCTTATCTGATTCTGTGATACCCTAACTGACACTAATTCTGGAACTTTCCCCCCACTGGCTAAGGAGGACAACATCTTTACTTTTCAGTTGTGGAGCTGGCTCCTGTATCTACAACTGAAACAGGGGAGTCATTTGAGAATTACCTTAGGCCCCATGTTCTATGTGCTGTGCTCAGTAGCTCAGTCATGTCCAACTCTTTGCGACCCCATGGACTGTAGCCTGCTCGGCTTCTGCCTGTGGGTATTCTCCAGACAAGAACACTGGAGTGGGTTGCCATGCCCTCCTCCAGGGGACCTTCCCAACCCAGGGATCAGACCCACGTCTCCTTCATTGCAGGCAGATTCTTTACCAACTGAGCCACCAGAGAAGCCCAAGAGTCCTGGAGGGGGTAGCCTGTCCCATATTCTATAGCACCCATCTTATTTGCTTATTCTCAGCTTTCGTGGAGGGTCTCCAAAGTTGCCTAGCTTCATTCGGTCATCTCTTCTTCTCCTAGCCTCAGCCCATTTCTCATCTATCTGTTGCAATCATCTATTAACTCTTGTATCTGCCTCCAGGCCAACTCACTGTAGCCCTATTCTCCTGCTATACCTTCACAGCAGAGTGATCATTCTGGACAGCAGGTCTTCCTAAATTGCTACATTACTCTACTCAAACACTTAAAGGTTCCCATTGCCACAAACAATCCAAACTCCTATGAGTAGCAGGTGAAGCTCTTATTGCTCTCATCCCCGCCATCCTATCTCTTGCCACAGGCTTGTTCTGTCCTGTGCTAACTACCAAACACATCCCACTGTTTCCCATCTCCATACCTCCTACTAGGCAGTCCTCCATGCCAGGAAAAGGAACATCCTTTCCCACCTACCTTCCAAACCTGGAAAGCTCTGAGTCCTCTTTCAAGAATCTGCTCAAACCAGACCTCACCAGTTAGAGATGCTATCTTCCTCCTTTTCATCCACACTCTTCCTCATCCTCTTATTTGTGCTCCTGTGTCTCTCACTCTGGGGCTTCCCAAGTGGCAGAGTGGTAAAGGATCAGCCTGCAATGCAATAGATACAAAAGACACGGGTTTGATCCCTGGATTGGGAAGATCCACAGGAATAGGAAATGGCAACCCACTCCAGTATTCTTGCCTGGAGAATTCCGTGGACAGAGAATCCTGGCAGGCTACAATCCATGGGGTCTCAAAAAGTCAGACACAACTGAACACACACACAGCATCTCTCACTCTGAATGAGCTTTTTCGTTTGTGCGTCAACTACTAGCCTACAAGCTCTTCAACAGTAAGAACTGCATCTCATTTACCTTTGGCTCCTTAGTGCCATGAAATGCCCAGCACATAGTAGGTGTTCTATAAACATTGATTACATTGACCTTTTCTCCTTCCTTTAGCGAATCTTTGGACAAAATCTATCCTAAAATGACATCAGCTAGAAAAGAGCAATACTGAACGATTTCTTCCTACTCTAATTGGTTGGCATATCATGTCATATTCCAGGAACACCTTAACCATATTTTCTTTTGATTCAAATAGTTTTTCTTAGAAAGTCATCTTATTTTGCCAGTTTGAACAAGCCTGGAAACTTCGGTGTTTGTTTTAAAACTGAAAAATGCCTTAAGAGGTACTTCGTGCATTTGGACAGGGTTGAGAAGAGACCCACAGAGATGATTAAAGGCTGGAAAACAGACTAACAGAACTGGAAGGAAAAGCTAAAGGCAATTTAGGAGTCGACGTCAAGCATGTGAAGGGCTGTTATTACTGCGGAGGCTGACAAGCCCATCATGTCTGTATCCTCTTGAGGGAAAGCAACAGGAAGTGAGGTGAGCTGCAGCAGAGAAGACGTGGGTGAGACAGAGAGGAACATTCCTGGCAGAAGACATTGCTAAACACTGAAGGATCCAACAGGAATGATACTTCTTAGGCTTTTTTTCCTTCAGAGGTAGAGAGACATAGGAAATGTTCCCAACTGTCTGGAATGTTCCACATACACTATTAACTACATGCAGGGATGGAATGACACAGTTTTAAGGAGCTGCCTCCAGATGGTATATAGATTTCTGGCGCTTCAGATACACGGAGCCTGACAGAGTTTATCCCGTCTAAAATTTTGGAGGAAGTATCTCAAAGGAACTGAACTCAACTGTCACTTTTTTTTCCACTGAACATGTACTAACCCTTTCTCTTCACCTAACACACAGCCAGCCCTTGTGTTGGGTACCATCCAGTGACAAAAGGTATGTTTTTAATCTGATGGACAAAAGAGCTGTGAAGTGGAGTATTTCCTGCCATATCAATAAACAAGGATGCCACAGCCATCAGGGATTCCAACCCTCCAAATGGGAATTTCTGAGCCCAGGAAGAACAACGCCTGCTACATGAGCAGCCACCACCCCTGTGGTGACCCGAGAACTAAGGATGTGAACAATCAAATNCTGCCATATCAATAAACAAGGATGCCACAGCCATCAGGGATTCCAACCCTCCAAATGGGAATTTCTGAGCCCAGGAAGAACAACGCCTGCTACATGAGCAGCCACCACCCCTGTGGTGACCCGAGAACTAAGGATGTGAACAATCAAATCGTAGCATGCTGGCCCCAGGTAGAAGAGATGCATGTGAAATGAATGATTTCAGTATGCCCAAACTCTTGCACTTTCCCATACATAAAATAGTGCTAAGCTCTATTACTTGAAATATCTGGTTTTCCGTAGTTAACAATGCTGTTCAGACTACCTGCCCTTTGTTGCAAGCTTCTATATAACCTCACTCTCCCCCTCGCACCCCCCAGCTTCTCAGAACAGCTCTCTCAGGGCTACTTGAGATGAGATGTCTCCCAAGCTTGAAGTCCTAAAAATTCCCACTACATAAAACATAACCGTCAACTTCGAGGTTGTGATACCTCTTTTGTAGGATGTCCCGGCCTCAGCTCTCACCTACACACTACTCAGCAATCCCCGAAGCTGCCTGCATTTCTCCCAGTACCAGGTGCCGCCAGGTGTCTCAGCCTCAGCCTCACATATGCTGTTTCCTCTGTGTGCACCTCCCTGCCTCCTCCCGTCCAATGGAAACCCCTTCTTGTTCTTACAGCACAGCTCAGCTGTTAATTCCCTCCAAGATGTCATTTTGTCAAAGCCAATGTTCATTTCACTACCGTTTTAGATTATGACACTATTTCATCATTGCCGACTCTATGTATTAGATACTGGCTCAAATTTATGCCAATAAAACAGATTTTACTGAAAGTCTATCAGAACTCAATAGTAGCTGGAAGAACAGGCTTGGAAATGCCTAAAATCCAAGGGAGTGAACAGCAAGAAGCAGGGAGTACATTTGATTCTTACCCAAGAGAGTCAAAAAATAGTCTTTCCATCCTAGAGTCAAAGTCCTAGAAGAGGGTCTAGTTGGCCAAGCCTGAGTCTCAAGATTATCCTGACCAGCCTATAGCTGCCCTAGAGTGGGAGCAGTGGGTCATTCTTTTCCATTTTCCCTCTTGGGAATTGGTCACTAGAAATATTCCTTCCACTCTTTCCAGACAAGGGAGGAAATCCCCACTCCCTCTCCCCAAAGAAACAAATAAAATAGAAGAGGAAATGCATGCTCAACAACTCTCTCATCCCTTTGGAATGCAATCCTTACTTCTCCTGTCTATATGCTTGGCCAACCTGTGTGCTCCCTGAGGGCAGGAATTGGACTATTCATCCCTATCTCANGAAGCTGAAACTCCCATACTTTGGCTACCTGATGCGAAGAGCTGACTCATTTGAAAAGACCCTGATGCTGGGAAAGATTGAGAACAGGAGGAGAAGAGGACGACAGAGGATGAGATGGTTGGATGGCATCACTGACTCAATGGACATGAGTTTGGGTGGACTCTGGGAGGTGGTGATGGACAGGGAGGCCTAGCATGCTGCAGTTCACGGGGTCGCAAAGAGTCAGTGACTGAACTGAACTGATCCCAGTCTGCATTTTGACTCAACTCCCACTCTCTATCTGAATCCAACAAGATAACTATTACATGGTGTTATGATTTATAAACATGTCTTGAATGCATAAGCATAAAAGAATGCATGACTGAAGCAGAATAAAAAGAAGGAGAAGTGAGAAACATACTCTTTCTACCTTCTCATAATCCCCTGGCCTCTAAACTGGATAGAATTAAGAATATGAACTACAGCAGTAAACAAAAGGGCAAAAGAAGGCTCATCCTTTCTGTCTCAGAAAGGCTATTTGAGTATCTTCCTCAACACAAAGAAAAGTAATGACCTCAATTAACCCTATGCCATGGGTGAGACACCCTATAGATCCCCTTCTATATTCCACATAAAAAAGAAATTATATTCATCCATCTTCATGCTAAATTTATGCCCATCCTATTTCCTGTCCCTCCTCTTAGTCAATGTCATACTAGATAGGACTCAGAATCCAAGCCTCAGAAAACAATGCAGAACGCTTCTACAATCCTGGGATGTCTGATTGTTCTGAGCTATGAGCTAGAACACGTAAAGAGACATGGCCACATGAATCTAGTTTTTGTACCCTCACTTTGAGCCTCATTGCCAGTCTGGCTCTTTGTTTAGGTGACCTCTGGCCCCTGGAGTCAATGTTTGTCTTCTGAACGGTATTTCAACACTAACATCTGGTGATGTCCCCCAGCCTGACATTTGTGAAGCAGATGCTTCCAGTGGCCTGGAGTGTGCCTTCTAGGTCAATGTTTTCAATAATGCCCTCTGGCATTGATCTCTGTGGTACCTCTCCCCAGGTAAGAAAAGAAATGCCACTAGGAAATGGCTGAGAGAGAGCACTTCAAACCATCTGGAGGCAATCTTGGAATATAAAACCCCATAAGTTCTTGTATAAAGAAATACCTTGAGGTAGAGAGTAGGGGAAAAAAAAATCAAGTCCTTGGTATTTTTCTGAAGTTTTACTTTAAATAATCTAGCAGTTCAAGCCTGCTAGNAGCACTTCAAACCATCTGGAGGCAATCTTGGAATATAAAACCCCATAAGTTCTTGTATAAAGAAATACCTTGAGGTAGAGAGTAGGGGAAAAAAAAATCAAGTCCTTGGTATTTTTCTGAAGTTTTACTTTAAATAATCTAGCAGTTCAAGCCTGCTAGATTATTTCTTTACATGTTTCCTTCCATTCAGGGTGCTCTCTCTTGAAATGCTGAAGTAACAGAGAATAGAATCTGTTGTTGAGAAAAACAAGTCCTTTCCTCTCATCTTTACTCTCCCTCCTCATATACACACAAGTACACACTTCACGGGTTTTAGTAAGATGCTCCTTTCAAAGTGGGCCTAGAAAAAACTTCATGGAATCTTGTGAACTAGAGCAGACATTCAGATAGTCTACATTTGAACAATGGTGTCTTTTAAAATTAGGGGTATTCCCCAAGATTCCTGAACAGCTTTCAAAAGTACTAAGTAGCTCAATGAGAATTCATTATTTCATCTAGATAAAGATTTTTTTAAAGATTTACTTATTTATTGGCCAGGATGGGTCTTCGTTACTGCACGCAAGCTTTGCAGCAAGTGGGTGCTACTCTTCACTGCAGTGCACAGGCTTCTCGTTCCTCCGGTTTCTCTCTCATTGCAAGGCACAGGGTCCAGGTGCATGGGCTTCAGTAGTTGCAACACACAAACTTAGCTGCTCCACAGCACGTGGGATCTTCCTGGACCAGGAATCGAACTAGTATCTCTTGTACTGCCAGGTGCATCCTTCCCTGGACCACCAGGGAAGCCCTAGACAAAGATTTTTGATCTCCAATACTGTGTCTCACCATCTCCTTTTACAAGTAGGCAACGACATCTACATAACTGCCTTTAGAGAGGTGGAAATCTTCTCAGTCTCCTCTTTATCTTTGGATGTTCAATTTCAGCCTTTTGTTTCTTACATGTTTCTAACATGCTCAGTCTTCTCTCTAGCTTCTTGAACAAACAGAATGCTATCATAATAATTATTTTAAATATTCTTGTCTACTAGTGATATCATCTGCATCATTTTACTCACTTTTCTCTTCCTTATGGGTCATATTTTCCCACTTCTTTGCATGCCTGGTGATTCTTACTGGATTCCAGATTTTGTTAATATTGTGCTGTTAAGTGTTGGCTATTTTTATATTCCTACAATATTCTTAAGTTTTGTTCTGTACTATGGTGAGGTTTAATGCATGCTTGGTATCCAACATATCCAACTCTCTGTGACCCCATGGACTGTGTAGCTCACTAGGCCCTCTGTCCATGGGATTTCCCAGGCAAGAATACTGGAGTGGGTTGCTATTTCCTTCTCCAGGGGATCTTCCTGACCCAGGAATAGAATTGGCATCTCCCGAGACTCGTGCACTGGCAAGCAGATTCTTTACTACTGTGCCACCTGGGAAGCCTTTAAGTTTCATGCTTGAAAACAATAATCTTTTCAGGTCTTGCTTTGAAGCTTTGTTAGGAGCAATATTTGGTCTACAGCTAATTGTTTCTCCACTACTGAAGTAAAACCCTTCTGAACCCTGCCTAAACTTTGTGAATTATGAGGTTCCCCACATCGGCTTGTAGAAACAGGAACTGTTCTGGCCCTGCATGAGCTCTGAACAGCGCTCCCTCTAATCTATTCCAATGATTCTATCCCTAAACTTGATTAGTTTTCTCACATGCAAATTCTTATCAGTACCTAGGTAAAAAGGGGACCTTCTGCAGATCTCTGGAGCTCTCTTTCTGTGCTACTTTCTTCTCTCTAGTATCCTACCCTGAGGATTCTGGATAATCTACTCTCCCTCCCTGGCAACATTTTCTCAATTTAGGGAGTCTGTCAGGCTCCACTTGGGTTCCCCCTCCCCACACAATCCTCTCAAGTAAGGTAGGGCAGCCATAGGTAGGACTCATCTCATTTAGTTCCTATTTTTCACAAATCACTATCCTTCTCTGCCTGATACCCAATGTTTTGAAACATATTTTTTCATGTACTGTGTCCAGCTTTTTGTTTTAGCAGGAGGGTAAAGTTGATTCCTGTTATTACACCATGGCTACAAATGAATGTTCAACTCCGTATTTCTAAATAAAAGCCTTATGCTAATATTTCTTGAGTGTATGTATGTATGTATGTGTGCGTGTGTGTGTGTGTATATATATATATATATTTCTTGAGTGTATGTGTATCAGTTCAGTTCAGTCGCTCACTCGTGTCTGACTCTTTGCGACCCCATTAATCGCAGCAAGCCAGGCCTCCCTGTCCATCACCAACTCCCAGAGTTCATTCAGACTCGCGTCCATCAAGTCAGTGATGCCATCCAGCCATCTCATCCTCAGTCGTCCCCTTCTCCTCCTGCCCCCAATCCCTCCCAGCATCAAAGTCTTTTCCAATGAGTCAACTGTTCGCATGAGGTGGCCAAAGTACTGGAGTTTCAGCTTTAGCATCATTCCTTCCAAAGAAATCTCAGGGCTGATCTCCTTCAGAATGGACTGGTTGGATCTCCTTGCAGTCAAACGGACTCTCAAGAGTCTTCTCCAACACCACAGTTCAAAAGCATTTTTTTCTTGACCTGTATTATCAGTCAAGAACCAACAGTTAGAACCCTGTATGGAACAACTGATTGGTTCAAGATTGAGAAAGGAGTATGACAGGGCTGTCTGCTGTCACCCTGTTTATTTAATCTCTATACTGAGCACATCATAAAAAATGCCAGGCTGGATGAGTTACAAGCTGGAATCAAGATAGGCGGGAGAAACATCAACAACCTCAGATATGCAGATAACACTACTCTAATGGCAGAAAACGAAGAACTAAAGAGCCTCTTGATTAGAGTGAAGGAGGAGAGTAAAAGAGCTGACTTAAAACTAAGTATTAAAAAAACTAAGACCATGGCATCCAGCCCCAATACTTCATGGCAAATAGAAGGGGAAAGGTGGAAGTAGTGACAGATGGGCTCTTCTTGAGCTCTAAAATCACTGCAGATGGTGACTGCAGCCCTGAAATCAGAAGGTGATTGCTTCTTGGCAGGAAAAGCCATGACAAACATAGACAGTGTGTTGAAAAGCAGAGATGTTACTCTGCTGACAAAGGTCCATATAGTCAAGGTTATGGTCTTCCCAGTAGTCACGTACGGTTGTGAGAGCTGGACCATGAAGATGGCAGAGCGCCAAAGAATTGATGCCTTCAAACTGTGATGCTGGAGAAGAATCCTGAGTCCCTTGGACAGCAAGGAGATCAAGCCAGTCGATCTTAAGGGAGATCAACCCTGAATACTTGTTGGAAGGACTGATGCTGAAGCTGAAGCTCCAGTATTTTGGTCATCTGATGTGAACAGCCGACTCATTGGAAAACACCCAGATGCTGGGAAAGACTGAGGGCAGAAGGAGAGGAGGGCATCAGAGGATGAGATGGATGGGTGGCATCACCGATGCAATGGACATGCACTTGGGCAAACTTCAGGAGATGGTGAGGGACAGGAAGGCCTGACATGCTGCAGTCCATGGGGTCATAAAGAGTTGGACACAACTGGGTGACTGAACAATATTTCTTGCTTTATATATTTTAGGCATAACTGACTACTGTCTTCATTGATCATAAAGATCTTCCCTCCCAAGCCCAGACCTGACCTCATAGTCTTTCTCAAACAGCACTTTCCGACAGACAGCCCTGACCAACAGATTGGAGCTAACAAGTTGAAATGTTTGACATCTTAGGACTAGATGTTACAGTGCCTTTCAATTCTAAAATTTTACGTGATTCTGGTTAGGTATTAGATGAAGTGAAAACTTAGATCAGTTATTATGTAGCTAATTGGAAACAATTATAATAAAAGTTTGCTAAGTGTCAAAGTTATAACTGGTGATCAAATAAAGCTTTAGAAAAAAATCTGTTAACTCATCAACTTTTTTCAACTACTATTAAGAGCGTAAGAGTTGCAGGAGGAGTTGAGAAGAGTTAGAGGGACGTGTCGGAGGACAAGCAGTTTACAGAGTTTGTCACTTTCCACTCAATAATAGCACAGGAGAAGAATTAAAAATGAGGACTCACTAGGGATTTTACCTCATCTACAGAAAATACACAGATCTTTCACCCGAGGGAGTGCATGGGTTAGAGGCTGACAGAACCTATAATAAAACCTATGGTGATTTCAAATCTAAGGGATTAAAAATTATTATATCCCTAGTTTTCCAAATTGTGTAAATGTTCATTTAATTCTTTGGAAGAAAGCACAACATCAAATATAACTGCTTAGAGGCAAGTGTCACTTTTCTAAAAGTTTTCATTCTATTTATAATAATAAAATATTTTGCCTAAATATGAAGAGAAAAACCCTAGAGAATGTAAATTTGATAGGAATTTTCTGCTTAGATAAAATTAGAAAAACTGAGTCTAACAAAAACAACAAGCACAATGGATCATATAGTAAAGAAGAAAAGGACAACTCTGGCACTATTTATTGAGAGAAGAATGCTGGATCCACACATTCCATTCTTCTCTGGCCCAGCCTCCTTAAGGAAGGATCTGTTAGCATCGTGAGTACTATGGCATCTCAGTCTGAGGGCAGACAAGGTAACAGATATTCACTCTCCCCACTAACTACTCCCTCCACAGATGGGTCTGACACAACTGGAAGGTGCTGGTGGTGCTGGAAGGGAAGAACTATGGAGAAGAGACTCCTGAACACCCTTGTTATTCTCGCTTCCTTTGGAAGAAAGAGGTTAAAGTATCTTCTACTTGTAGCTGGGGTTTTTTTTTTGGTAGGGAGTATCTTTGGTTTGGGGGGTTTTGGGTTTTTTCCATCTTTGTAAAACCAAATGAGATCAGGAACCTAGTAGCCACTTCTTTGAGGCTGCTGCTGCTGCTAAGTCACTTCAATTGTGTCCAACTCTGTGCGACCCCATAGATGGTAGCCCACCAGGCTTCCCCATCCCTGGGATTCTCCAGGCAAGAATACTGGAGTGGGTTGCCATTTCCTTCTCCAATGCATGAAAGTGAAAAGTGAAAGTGAAGTCACTCAGTCGTGCCCAACTCTTAGCGACCCCATGGACTATAGTCCACCAGGCTCCTCCGTCCATGGGATTTTCCAGGCAAGAGTACTGGAGTGGGGTGCCGTTGCCTTCTCCATCTTTGAGGCTAACTTACATCAAAGATTTTAGAAGAAAGAGCTGCAAGAATCTGAGCTATGTTTCCCAGCTAAGATCTCAGGGGATCCGCATATGCCAGGAGTTGGGACAGAAGCCCTCTCCTGGAAAAGGAGTGTACGTTTGGCCAGAATATCCCTAAACCTGAACCCTCACCTCTGTAGTAGGTAGCTCTATCAAAAGAAAACTGCCCCTCTGCCAACACCCTACAGTTAGAACGGAGGAGGAGAAAGGAGAAAGAAAAACTCCTTGTACACTTTTCATGAGTTCTCAATTCATTTGTATGCCTTGTTAAGGATTAAGATGATTGCTGCTCATGCTTGCTGACGTACATCCAAGATTATCCTACTAAATCTCCAGAAACGCCAACTGGGAAACAAATAACGACTGTTCTCTTAAAAGATCTTTGTTTGCCTGTGAGACTGTAATGGCCTGTAGGGCTCCTTCAAGTGCCAGCCTGAAGACAACCATACAAACAGGAAGAAAGCAAATCTATGTAAAGCAGTAGACCAGGGCCACTGCAAATCTGGCTCCACAAATCTGGTGGCTAGCCTTTTAGCTAAGTGCTGAAGCAGGATGCCAGAACCAAGGGCAGGATAGATAGGCACCCGAAGGCAGAGCCAGAGTAGCACACGGCCTCAGCACACAACTGGGCAGCTGGTTCGGCAACTGAACCAGTTGTGCCTGGAGCTGGATTTGGGGCTGCTGAGGAAATCAGAATTCTTGGCAGGCACCAGAGACCTGGAGGCAACACTGCCAGAATGTCTTAAAGAAGACCTGTAGTGTGTGTGCACACATCCAGCACAGCATAAGGCCAAGGTCTGGCTGTCTAGCAATAATTGGCCATCTAAGCTCCCTTACATCCGTTCATCCTTTCTCTTTCAAGGCTATCCTCAGAGTTTACTTTATCCTATTTCCCCTGAGCAAAATTTCTCAAAACTTCCTGGAGAGATGAGAAGAAGGATAAAAGAAGACTGACCACAACTTCCCCATTGTCCAGCACCTCAGCCCTACTTGGCTCCCACCTTAGGCATGGTCCCTCCTCAGCTCTGGAGGGGTGCCTGGATTCCCCTTCTGAGCAGCCACGTGAGAGCCAATCTTCCCTCCCAGCAACGTCCACCGTTTATAAGCGGACATACCATATGAGGGAAGCTTGCCTTTTTCCCATCTCTCATTGCCTTGATCAGTGCAGGAGGCCCTAGTCTTGTGGCCAGCACTTTCCCAGGAACCAGGAAGAGCATCTTCAATTTGAAGAAACTCTTACAAGCCTATCCATTTGCCTTTCTAATGTAAAGACTCACCCATTAAAGAACAAAGTAAACCATGTATTCAAAGAAATGCTGTATTTTCAGACATTTAGGCTCTCAACTTTTGTTCTTTTTTTTTATCCTCCTGATTTTATAATGGCATAGCTAAGATCACAAGGCAAGAGGAAAATATACTCTTTAACTACTATATTTCAACTAGTCTTTATCTTAACTACCAGTAAATCTGCTAAAAAACATTTGTTTTCAATATTGTGCAAAGCTGATTGACAGGAAATGTGAAGTTGGGAGCAAGAGCCAAAAGAAGCTTAAGGATTTATTTTAAACATATAGCCTTTCTCTCACACCAGGCCCAAAGATCTGGAGAGGGACTACTGCGACAGGTCCATGCAGTCCTAGGGTGGCATAGAGAAAAGGCCTTGAGATAGCAATCCTGCTGCTGCTGCTAAGTCGCTTCAGTTGTGTCCGATTCTGTGCGACCCCATAGACGGCAGCCCACCAGGCTCCTCTGCCCCTGGGATTCTCCAGGCAAGAATACTGGAGTGGGTTGCCATTTCCTTCTCCAATGCATGCGTGTATGCTAAGTCGCTTCAGTCGTGTCCGACTCTGTGCAACCCCATGGACAGCAGCCCGCCAAGGCTCCTCTGTCCATTGGATTCTTTTAGGCAAGAATACTGGAGTGGGTTGCCATTTCCTTCTCCCCTGAGATAGCAGTAGAGTGGGAGAAAGCATTTCTAATTCATCTTCCTAGAGAACCAGGCTTTAAAGGAACTTCTTTTCCGAAGGCTTTCAAGGATCCAGCTAGCATTAACTTGACAGAGTTCAGCAACAAGGACCAGTATTGCTGATGAAGGCCAGAAGAGGAATACAGAGGGTCAACCTCCAGAGTCAGGCTGCTGAGTTCAACTCCCTTCAGCTATAGACTTCAGGGAAGGTACTTAATCCCTCTAAGCTTCCATTTCCCTGTGCATAACTGGAGATAACAAGTTACCATTTACTGAGCATATACTACAAGCCAGGCTCTGTTCTAACACTACCTGAATCATAACCCATTAATCTTTGTTAACAACCCTAAGACTGTCACCCTCATTAACCCATTTGATCCTTACAACAAATACAGGAAGTAGGTTCTGTGGTCATCCCCACTGTACAGATGGAGAAACTGAGATGCAAAGAGGTTAAGAACCTCATTATAAGATTGCCTGGAATGTAGTTGGTACTCAATAAATGCTAGCTACAGTTATTAGCATTAAGGAATTCCTAAAACCTTAAGCAAGCCAGAAGGAGATGCTGAGTGGATAAAGCAAGATCATATGCTATTTTTTTTTCTTTGTTAGCTTAATTCCTTAGTTCCCAGCTCTCACATAAATTTGCTGTAAACCAGTCACCATCTTTATTCTCTCTCTTGTTTTCAGGAACACACAAGCACATAAGACACACACAGTTTCTCATTCACATGCCCTTGAGGGCCTTCAGAAAACAAGTTCCTTTAAAACCTGGTCCTGTAACACCACATATCCCCGATATCCTACTAAGCCACAAGAGACATCCTGACAACTCTGATGTAGCTTGAGATTTAGGGATGCTTCAATTCACCAAAAACTTTAGGTGGCCAGTTTAGCTTGATTCTTTTGTGGTCCAGTTGGCCTCAATGAACAAATTCAACAACTATTTTGACTCTAGAGGTCCTAGAAATACTTTGTGGGATTTTTCTTAACTAGCTGATCTGCAGCAACATTAAGACTTACAACTACAAGAATCACTCAAGTGTTAGCACTCTGTTGCAGCAAATGGTAATATTTCAGCCCCATTCGTAGCTCTGCCCATGATACTCTTCATGGGACACTGAGAGGATAGGCACTTGGGAAGACCACAGTATTTTCAGACAAGGTAACTGAGACTAGTTCACAGTAGAACAGCCCACACAGATGTGTTTTAATGAGAGGAGACCTTAGCAGATATCTGGCTAAGACGTATAATCATAAAAGTGACATCTTTAGGCTCAGAGAGCTTGAAGGGACTTCCCAGAGGTGACACAACCAAAAAGGACTTAGAGCTGAGGTCTCCTTATCCACAGTTTGGCTTCCTTTTTACTATACCTCACACTGGCCTAACCTACTTCCTACTTCATCTAGAAAACAAAAAATGTACCCTTCTCCCTTTGCCTACTTAGCATTTTCCCACATGGAACAGAGAAAACTGAGGATGTGAAGGGAAGGAAGACGGATAGAAAATAGGTCTTGAGTACTGCTGAAAAATGCCTGACCATGGATCATTAGGAAACAGCATTCTGATTTCCAAACTAAAGAAAAATGTCAAATCCCTGAAACCCTGTCAGACTCCCACAACTATCTTTAATGACAAAGTATAGAAATCACTCAGGTAGTGAATGAAATTTTTCCAGAACTTTCTTCATGAGCAGACACAAAACTTCTATCTTTAAAAATTAGATCTCTATTCTGTGCCTGTGGCTCCTTTAACTGAACTCTTCACAGATGGACTGCAGAGCCATACATGCGTCTGGATCTTCAGGGATGGGGAGCAGTGCTCTGCTTCCTGCACCATCTGGTTCACTGTTCCCAGCCCTAGCCTACACTCCCACTACAGCCAAGTAATCAGAAGAAATCAGAAGAACACCTCAGGGAAAAGAATCTAGGGCTCAGACTTAACTTCCTCTAAGGGGGATCAAAAACTGAAGACTGTTCCTTTTCAAGTTTTATTAATCCTGGTTCATAATTTCCACCACATCATTAGTCATTTCCTATTTCTGAAGGGCTGGCAGCACTTGCCAAGGCATTGGGGAGTAAATGGCCAGATAACCATGCCACCTGTGTGCCGTATTGATAGTTACCCACAACCGCATCTGGGTGAGAGGCTAATGTGCTTTTTCTAAAAGGGAAGCCATTTAGAAGTGCAGCCCAGTTTTTGATCTCTTGCTAAATACTTTTATCCACATCATCTCCCCATCTGGGCCTGGAAGTCATCATGTGACCTGCGGTGCTTTGAAAAGAAAGCAGCAACGGCAACAACAGCAAATCTGCCTTAACCCTGGAGTCGGGTGAGCTCTTGAACCCCTCCCAAGAAAGGGAGGGAGTCCCTGTCTCTAGCTGGGAAAACTCTAGGAGCTGAAGTTTAAAGACAGAATGGAAAGTGACAAGAAAGATGTCCAGCAAGAGTCCATTTTAAAAACAGACAGATGAAATACAACTTACAGAGAACTTGAGAACTGACTAGTAAGACTAACTCCATGGAGGTTATACCCAGTTCACAGCAGCATGTAGGTAGCCACACAGCCAAGGGTTTTCTCAAATTTCTAATTCCCTATAATCACAGGGTCTCCCCAATACAAAAACTCTCAGGAAACTTGGCATGTGACAGGAAGCTAGGGTTCTGGGGGAGCCCTAACTCCAACGCAAACCTAGGAATACAGACGTCAGTTATGGACACCACAGAGAGAGCCAACAATGAGAAAAGGTATATAGTGGCTTTTCTGGTCAACCCCTTGGCTGGAAGCTCTGCTACCCAACTGTCCAAGAAGCTATGGGGTCTTACCTAGAAACCTCTGGCCTATATTTTCATGACTAGCAATTCCTGTACGAAAGACTGTATGAAGAACACAACTAAAGCTCATTTGCAGACATTTTCCTTTTTAAAAGGCTAACTCCCCTGGGCTTTCCAGGTGCCTCAGTGGTAAAGTGCCTGTCAATCCAGGAGACGCAGGAGATATGAGTTCAATCCCTGGGTCAGGGAGATCCGCTGGAAGAATGACAATTCACTCCAGTACTCTTGCCTGGGAAATCCCATGGACAGAAGAGCCTGGAGGGCAGCAGTCCATGGGGTTGCAAAGAATCGGACATGACTGAGCATACATACAATGCCCTGGTATAAATTGTATCAATAGTTTAAAAAAAAAAATGTGCTATCTCATTTTTTTAAAAAAAGCTAACCCCTTTAAAACCTGGCGGTTACTAGCAAGCATTTCCATCTGGATAATCCTCAAGCACTTTGCCAAAAGTGAGATAATCACATCCCTACTTATCGAAGAGAGAAGTTCCCAAACTTAATTGCATCTCTCAGAAAGGACAGAAAAGCTGAAGATACCAAGTTAAGGAGGATGCACAGCTTTTCCCCACTACTATTCAAAACAGAGTTTTCTTCTCTTGGAAAAACTAACACCTTGAGTGTCATCCTGAGTAGTAAGACTGAGCCAGAAAAAGTGTTCATATAGGCAAAATCCCCCCACTTTTCCACCTTGTCTACCTATGATAGTACCAGGAGATCATAAAAATAGTTCCACAGGGTATAGTATCAGCAATCACAGGAATAGAAGTGGATTTGCTGGAGAAATTAAATCCCTTGTTCTTTTTTCTTAGACTCTACAAATATACTGTTTAAATATATGTGCTTCTACTTAAAACTTTTTTCTTAGACTTACAAAATGCATCAAAATACCCATCCCATTCCATTTGAGGAGCCTGTTCTATACATCTGGATGCTTCTTGGAAATTACTAAATATTCAAACTGGGGTTTTTCTTTTTGACTGCACACACACATACATACATGCTTTCATGTGTACATACAAACATTATCCCAGCCTTTGGACTTAATTTAAATCTTCAGATTTTACTCTAATTTTCCCCCTCTGAATACTATATTGTAGTCAACAATCCATCCATTAGCTACTTGCCAAAGCAGAAAGGAGTAACTACCATTTCTTACTTTTTGATTTTTACAATGTCCCTCAGCTTAAAGAGTTTTATCTTCTAGTCTAGTTTTCCCACCAAAGGCTAATTAATGATGAAAACAATACTTGTGATTACATAGCACCCATGTGTCAGGAGTGTACCCATAATTCCCTTGCTGCAACTTAATTTATTAAAATCTCATCAGTCATATAACTTCCTTGTTAATAACCCATCCACCACATCAGGTATTGAGAGCTAACACTTCTGCTTGACTATTTAAAAGTAAATCTGCCTCATTAATACACCTTTCTGAGAAGTTTGGCATTTCAGCTCACTTGATGAATTTAATCTGAATCATGTTATTAATAGTACAACGAATGGAACCATCTAATAGATCCTGATCTGCACTATGTTTGCTCCCGAGGCCTCTATCCCTCTTCCAGAGTCACTAAGGCCTTCCTGCTCCCATTTCCAAACCTCCTAAGCTCCCCCCACCCTCTGCCCCTCACTGCAACTGCTGTGGTAGCTGAAACCAGTGTTGATTTTATCTGCATGGCAAACTCACGCTTCCACAGCTTCCAAACTGATCAAGTGGCCTTCAAAAATGTCTCCACTTTTTAAAAAGGCTGAGCCAAGCTCTGTACGATCGAGACAGAAAACAATCCCTTATCATGTCGGAAGTAATACTTGTGGTTATCTAAAGCAATGGTAATCATATCATACACTTTATCTGTGAGTGGCTTTTTCCTTCCAGGGGTAGGAATAGAAACTTCTTCTCCTTCATAATGAGCACTATTGAAACTCCAGCAGGCAGACTCTACTTTTGGCGACATGCCATTCCCTAACATAAGCATGTAATCATCTCAAAAAATGCAGCATGGCAGAGAACAGGTACAAGTATTTTCTGAAAATATGTTTGTAAAGGGACGTCTTTATAACAGGGATTGTTTGTGTTAAGGTATGTATGGTGAAAAAGAACTTTCAGTTCTGGTGCCAGGCTACTTAATCCCATAGGACCTTGTGCAGGGATTCAGGGGATAGGGCCCAGGAAACAATACAAGCTTTTTTCCCTTGTATGTGCTGCTACATCATCAGAGAAAAGCATTCTGCTATTTAGTCCATCAAAGTTCCTTCTGATAGATATGGTGGCTGTCAGCACACCACATCAAAACATATGCTCTGTCGGGGTCTCAGCACTAGAGAAGCCTCTAAAATAAAATTATCAAATGGCATCATTTATTGTTGATGACAATCTAACCACAGTCACTTTGTGATTCATCATGCACACAAACATCACAGTACTAAGTGTACACATCAGCCATGGGCCCTGCAGGTTAAGCTCTCTGATGTCTACAAGACACATCTTCAGGAGAGAAGTAAAATGAAGTTTCCTTTTGCAACAGAGAGGAATTTCCATCTTTGCTTGTCAGACTGGAAACCTGGAGCATACTGCCAGGTGCCTTGTGAGTTCAGAAACACTGACCCAGAACAATCAAGCACTATGGAGTCTGGTTCTCCTCCTTCTTGTTCCCTGGGAATGGTCCCACTGTCCCTGGCCCAGTCCCGCAGACATGCCTCTCACTGCAGTTTGTGTCCCTGATCCCAAACTGATTATACAATACTCCAAGAGATAAAATGAGCCTTCTCTCATGTTACCTCTTGGAGTTAGATGAAGGTTTCATCTAACCTTCCAATGTGTTTTAAAATTTTTGACAATCAGCCATTGTCAACCTCTAGTCAATAAACAAGAAGCAAAAAATTTAAAATACATTGGAAGGTAAGATGAAAAGAAGCATTCCTGACAATGCAGAATGGTAAATATTAAACTCTACAACAAATGTTCTAAATATCTATTCCCAGGAAGTTCTAAGTTTGAGCTGTCTTGGATGGTTTAAAACTTTTATCAGGGTCATAAGGAATGATTTTAGATGGCTTCTTGTAGTCCCACCCAACAATATGGGTCTTCGGCTTCCCTGGTGGCTCAGAGGTCAAAGCGTCTGCCTCCAATGCGGGAGACCCAGGTTCGATCCCTGGGTCTGGAAGATCCCCTAGAGAAGGAAATGGCAATCCACTCCAGTATTCTTGCCTGGAGAATCCCATGGATGGAGAATTCTAGTAGGTTACAGTCCATGGGGTCGCAAAGAGTCGGACACGACTGAGCGACTTCACCTCACCTCACCTCAGTCAACACATACACCTGCAGATGGCTGGCTGTTAAGGAGTTCACAGTCAGAAGCTAACCCTGGATAATGGGCCTGATAACTTCACTTCACATTCATAAACAAAACATGTGTACTTTTCTCTAAATGACAAGATGGCTTCAATAACCATTCTAAAAAGTGGTATAACAGATGGTTAGAAAAAAACTAATACTAATAATATTTATGATCTATAGAGAAAAAAGCCAAAAGGGCTCCTGAAAATAAAAGTTATTTATTCTTAAACCCTGTTTCTTTGCTTGGAGTTATTTCTTAAGAAAGAAGCTGCTTCCTTCCCTAACCATATAAAACTATCCCTGAAGTTATTTATAGTGTTCATGGCCCGGAGGCATCACTCGGTTCCCCCACCACAAGCCCAACCATGTGTTACTATATTAAAAAATGTGAAAAAGTAATTATGGGGTATGGGAGCCAGTGTCTGCAGACACAACCTGCCAAAGAGGAAGTGACAGGAAACTTATGCTCCTCATTGCCGCTCAAGCACTGCCCAGGCTCCAGGCTCAGAAGAGAGCAATCTGTTCCAAGAAATAAGAAAGAAGCTTGCCCTGGTGAATCAGAAATACCCCTGTTTCTGAATATACAGTAAACCGGTTTCCAGTCCCAGGTCCCCTCAATGGGTCAGACTTTCCAGTCATGTGGAAAGACCACTCACGACACCCTCCCTCAGCAACCAAGCCAGCTGCCTGCCTCAGCTCCTGCTGAACTGGGGGACCTGGGGAGACGGAAGATCCTGGACCTCTACAAGAGTTCAGAACCACTGAAACTGGCCCCTAAGAAAGAGTTTATGCTACCACTCTTGGATGCTGATTTCTGCCACCCTGTCCTAAACCCAGCTTCACTGTTCCTCTTGCCACCTCCACCCCTGGTTCCTCGTTTTCACATAGGATGTGATGATCCACCCAACAGGGATTTCTGGACCAGCATCCACATATTCACAAGCCCCTCAGTTTTCCCCTTAGCAGATGGGCTCTACCACCATTGGGATACCCATGCTTTCTAGCCCTGGGGTCAGAGAGAAAGAATATTTCAAATATCTGCCCCAGAGAGCAGAAACTTATCAGGGAGCGAGTATACTTTTCTGATAAAAAGGCTAGAGTTCCCAAGAGGCCTCAGCTTAGCAAATATTCATTGAGAGAAATTCCATTTCCTCCCAGGCCCTCCATCTGTCTCTGGTCTAAGCTACAAAAGGAGTTCCCTTTTGATTCAGAAAAAAAAGAGACCAAGCGCCTACCCTCACAAGAGAGCCCTGAAGTATGGAGAATCCCTGCTATCTCAGGAAGGCTGTATTTGGAAGTAAAGAATTGTTGCTATTTCTTTATTCAACTTCATCACCTAAACACAGCACTACATAAGCTTCCAAAGAAGCAAAAATTAACCCACAAACAACAAAGTATCCTCTAAAAACTGATTTACACAAGTCTTTTCCAAATTATCTTTTAAAGAAAAGTGAGTTACAGACAACTGAGAATATAGAGGTTAATGAAGGTCAGGAAAATGTCCTCCTCAGTCTCTTTAATATAACTAACTAAATAAAATTAACCTGTTTCCCTAGTGAATAATATTCTATGAACATGAAAATAGTTCTATATTATAAGCACACTAGGTTTGAGTTCCATTTTACACTCTGGAATTCTAGGATATGAGTAAATGTTGATTTCTAAAATTTCTGAAAAGTTTTCAGGTTTGTTTTTGTTTTCCCAACTCTGGGCAATAACATATATGTGTGTATATATATGTGTGCTGTGCTGTACTTAGTTGCTTCAATTATGTCCAGCTCTTTGCAACACTATGGACTGTAGGCCACCAGACTCCTCTGTCCATGGGATTCTCCAGGCAAGAATACTGGAGTAGGTTGCCATTTCCTCCTCTAAGGGATCTTCCCAACCCAGAGATCAAACCCACATCTCCTGCGTCTCCTGCACTGGAAGACAGATTCTTTACCACTGAGCCATCTGGGAATATTTCATGTATACAAACATATATGCTTGTATTTCATGTATACAAACACATATATTTCATATATACAAACATATATGTAACTTAAACAGATATCAACTGATACAGCTGGAAAGAAGACTTTCAAAATAAGAGAAACTAATCTTATAAGGCCAATCCATGGCAACCTTCTTACATTTAGAAACCAGTTTGTAGCTTTCTGAGATGCCCTGTTAACCTCCCAAAGATCTTTAGACAAGCTTAAGTTATCTCATTAAGCCAGTTTTCCCTTTCATCTTTGCCTCCTAAACCCTTTCTTCGCTACTGTAGTATCCACAGTGCCACCTGCTGGTTATGGAAGTATCTCCATGACTCCCAGCTCTTCTTTCTGGATTTACTTAATTAAAATCAAAGACTGCTAGAAAAGTCATAGGAACATACACTTAAGTAATAATAAAAGAATCTATGAGATGAGCAAAATACCTATTAATGGAGGGTTAATATGACCCAATACATTTGCCTGATACAAAAGTTTGGCTATTTAAAAGACAATTATTTTAAAAGTTAAATGGAATATTTGCTATTGCTTCATGCAGGCTGGAAACAGGGCTTTACATTAGAACATGTTTTTAAAAAGGAAATAAGGAAGGGAGGAAGGAGAATGGAATGGAAAGGGAAAGGAAGGAAGAAAGAAGAAAAAATGATTAACAAGGCTAAATGATTAAGATTTTTCCCAAAATTCTTTCTTTTACCCACCAATCCAGGATTTCTACTTTTTCCCTTCCTTAAACAAGTATCTTCTACTTTTAAAAGATATGAAATTTGCAATCATACCTGGTTAGATAAGAATAAAACTTTAACTCAATCCCTCGACTTTGATTCATAGCAGTTCCTTCTCCACCAGAGTTACAGCCCCACACACCTTAACCTGGAATCTAGGAGCCAGCACACAAATGACAGTCACAAAAGCATCTACCAGCCTGTGGGGATGCAATGCCCCTCCTCCCATACTCAATCTTTCAGATGGTTCAACTATTTTCCACCTATCAACAATATGCCATTTGCATCTCAGGCCTCAACCAGGCAAAAGATAAGAGAGGATAACCTTTAGAACCCACAACTAATGAATATGAATGAAGTCATTCTTGCAAATTTTATTGTAGGACAAAGTAGCACACAGGGAAAACGTTTTTTGCTTCAAGGCTCCTGACAAGCATTAGCTAATCAAGCTTCCTAACAAGCCCCTGGAGTCTAGACTAGCAAAAGGTCACTATCCCTCTAGCTGGTAGGCAAACTAAGACATCTAGGTTACCATTTCAACATCAGTTTCATGTAATTGATATTCTGAAGTGACACTGAATAAAAGATGCTTACAAGAAGTTTCTCACTGACTATAAGTGCAAAACAGAAAATATGCCGAAGTCGGGAGGCACTAAAACCCTGGACAAGTACTGAACCAACCATTATTTGGCAATGATTTTTATCAGAGCATATCATTTTAGAAATACAGATTCTCTACCTAAATAAAAAAAAAAAAAACACACACACTTGTAAGATTTAGACTGTAACTGAACAAGAATTAAAAAAAAAAAAAAGAAATTTCTGCATTTATCAGTTTAGGACTTATTTGTGGAGTTGGTTAGGTTTCTTTCTTTTTTCCCACACCTTCCCAATTAAAAGGCTAAACATGGAAATTACAGAAAGGATAATGATCACAAATGTGATCTTCAACCTTGAGCTCTAACTAGCATATCCTCCCATTTTAATTGTGTTTGTATTTGCTTTCCTCTTTCTAAAAGTATAAACTGATCCCTGAGATAGATAGATAGATAGATAGATAGCCTTCTACCAAATGCAGGAACTGTCACATTTTCTTCTTTTTTCTTTTTAAGTCTATAAACTTCAAAATACTTTCTGTTAAGTTGGCAAAGCTCCAATCAGCCCTTCACCACTGCAATTAGAGTGATTTTTCTATCTGAATATAACTGACATGGAGAGGAATTATAAAAACTCCATATAAAGCTATTTTGATAGATTGGTTACCTCATTGAGAATATTTGTATACTCATTACAAACATTTATATATTACATTTATATATTACAAATATTTATATATCATAATATTCAGATTACTCTAAGAATTGTGAGTCAAAATAACAGTGGGTGTCACTATCTGAAGGGAAAGTGAACTTAGGATGTTCTTTTAAAATCAAGCAATAACCTAGAAAGCACAAAAGGAGGAACACCAGCAGAAGCAGCCGCTGCCACCATTTATTTTTCTTAATGTTGATACAACACAAAACAAGTTAAATCCACAGTGGAGCAAGACAAAGTCAAACAATATATTCAACTTCGAGGAGATGGTGCAACAGGGAACGCTGTGTTACAAAGCATTATTCGTATGTCATCACTATTTCCAGAAAATGCTCAAAGCTCCAACATTTGTTCACTTAATACAGGATTCACTTCTCAGCGAGGAGGACCTTGGGAACAGCACACTCAGCGCTCAGCAGTTATTTGACCTATTTTACTAATGTGTTTGGGAAGGAGGTTAATTAACAGTGGATGGCTATATCCTTAAGCTTAATTTTTCCAACAGCCCTGCTCATAAAAGGAAAAATTGAGTATGTATTGAAGGAAGCAAGCAATTAAGTTGCACAAATAGTGAGCTCATTGAACTGCAGCTGACTTCTATCATGTCAAAGAACAACTAAACACAGAAGCAATAAAAAGATTGTTGCCACGACCACCACTGAGAACCGACTGGCAATAAAGATGAATAACTTCCTACTTGAAGATTACTTGATTAAAGCTCTTTAGAAACCAAATGTTACACATAGGCATAAATGGAGCAAAATATTTTAATGTGTGTTTGGCAGGTTCAGAAACATTTTATAGTCGATTTTAAATGAAGGTTTATACAACAACAGTAAACTCCACTTAAAACAGCCTTTCCAATTGCTGTTCTTGCAAGCAAGCTGCAGTGTTCCTGGGGAAGGCTTGAATCATAGTGAGGGATAAAAAGTCCCATGCCTAATAGAGTAAGGGGAGGGCCAACCGGGAGCAAAATTCCACAGGACCGGGTCCTCTGAAACCAAACCCAAGAGCAGAGCCCATTCAAATGGCTGTGACCCTTGAAGGCAAGTAAACAGACTCCCTGTAGCAATAACCGGGAAATCTCTCTTCCCTCAGCAACCCTCTGCTCCCCTGCCCACCTTCCAAAGCTACAAAAGGTCAAGTTTTAGTCCAAACTGCCCTTTAAGAAAGTTTGTTCACATCCAGGGGTTCAATACAGGCTAGCACCACAACTGGCTCCCAGGACTATCGGTATCAGTTAGGTGCGACAGGCATGATTTGAGCAGGACAATGTGTCTGACAGAGGATTCGGCTCTCCACTTACTAGTGTCTATGGAAATGTCTGGAGAATATCAGCCTCCTAGAGAGCTGGACCCCAGCACTTACCTGCTGCCTGTAGAGGGGATACCGTGGAGAGTTCAAAAGAAAGCAGGGGGATTTTACTGTCAAAGTTGCTTATAAGCTAACATCAAAAAATAAAATAAGCCACCCTTTGCATTGCTGCCCTCAAACTCACTANATTTTGGTGTTGACCATCTGGTGATGTCCATGTGTAGAGTCTTCTCTTGTGCTGTCGGAAGAGGGTGTTCGCTATGACTAGTGCATTTTCTTGGCAAAATTCTATTAGTCTTGGTTACGACTGGCAAAAAAAAAAGGTTTCTCAACCAAAAATGTTTTCTCAAAATAATTACAGAATTTAAATCCATGATGTGCAAATTAAAGTTTTTAAGCATCCATTTATCTTTGAGTTAAACTTTATCATCCATCAAACTTGTCAGACAATGTCACTAATAGACTTTGATTTTTCCCTCTTTAATGATAGCTATAGGAGAATAAAATAAGAAGAAAAGTAGTACCATATGGTTGGAAGCCAAGTTCTAAGTATAATAAAGAACTATCATGAAATAACATTTGAGTATGTTTATGGTTCATTAGAAGGACTGATGCTAAAGCTGAAACTCCAATACATAGGCCACCTCATGCGAAGAGTTGACTCACTGGAAAAGACCCTGATACTGGGAGGGGTTGGAGGCAGGAGGAGAAGGGGATGACAGAGGATGAGATGGCTGGATGGCATCACCAATGCAATGGACGTGAATTTGAGTGAACTCCGGGAGTTGGTGATGGACAGGCATCTGCAATTCATGGGGTCGCAAAGAGTCGGACACGACTGAGTGACTGAACTGAAATGAACTGTTGGTTACTACCATCAGGCAGGTAAGCATGACTGACCTGGTAAATTCATTTCAACACCATTGACAGTGTCTATGGCCATTCAAGCCTATGACTTTGCATGACTTGTTTAATCCAATTTCAGTTTCATTTTGAACCATATGTGGCCCTGTACTAAGAGTTGCTTTCATTGAGAAGAA
The DNA here is from genome assembly GCA_006410875.1 of Neotragus pygmaeus. Classification (NCBI taxonomy): domain Eukaryota; kingdom Metazoa; phylum Chordata; class Mammalia; order Artiodactyla; family Bovidae; genus Neotragus; species Neotragus pygmaeus. Next base: position 550,318 of record SJYV01001595.1, read on the forward strand.
TAAATTTATATTGGGAATTCATTTGCAGCATTTCAAAAGTTTAAGATTTTATAGATGACCAAGAGGTAAGTTTATCTTCCCTTGAAGATACATTGTTACAAACATTGAGAATAATAGTCAGATGCTTAGCTATGAATTAGCAATGCATTTTGCCCTTATGTGGTATCTATTGCTTTAGGTTCCAAGTCATCAAGACCATATCAAAGAAAGAAACTAGTTTTGGACACCAAACTTATATATCTACACAGAATTGGCTCAGGAATCAGGCATAGGTCCTTCCTCAATAAACCTTTCACATGAAGCTGGCATATTATTAACATTTTCCACATCACTAAAAAAGGCAAGTCATGTAATAAGAATTCTGCTTAATTCAGTTGGCTGGATTACATTTAGGTGTCTAGAGAAACAATATCTTCTGATACTAAGTCTTAAGACATTAGCAAGAATATTACACCAATTCTCATTTTGAAGGGCTTGTCAATTCAGATATATTTTAAATTCAAGTTTAAGACAAAACCTGTATATGTGTGCAATGTGTGCCTCTTTATAACCATGATTGCCCCCATCCCGCTCCACAGAATTCTGCTTAAAAAATCCCTGAACAGCAAGAGAGTTAGTACTCATTGGTCCAGATCTGGATTTTATGGGTTAGCTGCACTCTGGATATAAAGGACTTGAAAGAAACTACAAACTGCCCCCAAAGTATCTTGAAGCTGCCTTTGCTGATGGGAATCTGTGATGGTGGACCAGTATAGCAATCCTGAATTGTTTCTAGTGCAGCTGTGGATTACCTGTGGTTTCATTGGACTACTGTGTACCCTTTGTTTATTTTATCCCTCCTTCCTGTTGGAAAAACAGCTGGAGAACAGACATCCTGCTGTTCAGAGCCTCAGGCCTTGGAATATTAACAGGAAGCCACAATAAGCATCTTCATTACTTCACCTGTGGCATAAAGGGCAGAAAGAATGGAGCCCATCAGGAGGAACTGATTTAAAACAGAATGAAGCAGTTTGTGGACCATATGTCTGAACATCCAAGTAACTGCCACTGGCTCAGTAAATTGGCTTCCTTCGTGTAGAGTTCAACCGAGAGGAAGAGGAAAAGTCAGTTTCCTATAGAAAGAATAAAGGCAATTCTCGTAGCCTGTAGCAAGAGATGGGGAAAAAAAATGTATTTGGTGCTTTAGACCAAGAAGTTGTATCACATAATTTATATCAGTTGCTTTTAACTTTGAACAAAAGGCATGGGAATGGATGGTAGGGGTATCTGGAGGGAGAGGAGGGAATGAATAACCTTATAAGATACTTTCATGTGTTTTCCATCATGTATAATTACTCATCCTAAGGCAAAAAGGATATTGCTTAAGCATCACTTCAAATATCTTCCAGAGTTTCTTTTTGTCAGGATGGGGGAGGGGTACAGAGTTGCACAAAAAGGAGAAGCAAGTATAAAGTATCTATGACCCTGTTCTCCAAATGAAGAGACAGGGCAGAGAGGTTATATGAGCTAGAGGTCTGTGTAAGGTTTACATCATAATGGGTCAGAAATACTTACTCCTGGAAGTGGAATTCCTGGAGGTAAATTCATCTTCTCCACTGTAGGCTGAGGCTGTGGGGGAAAAAAAATCACTCCAGAAAAAAAAACCTTTACCCTTTAAGTATAAAAAGGAGCTACTGAACAGGACAAAAGAGGGAATGATAATCTTATCATTTATTACTAAGGACACACTGGAACCCTCCCTCATTACAGTACCTAATAAACACTTATAGACCTATGGAGCATTTAATTCTTAGAGCCTTGATATATTCCATCTACCAACTTTGGTAAGAATACAAATAAGAAAGAAAATTCAGAAGCACAAATAGACAACAATCCTCAGAATCAGTTCATTTCAATTCAGTTGCTCAGTCATCTCCGACTCTTTGCAACCCCATGGACTGCAGCATGCCAGACTTCCCTGTCCATTACCAACTCCCAGAGCCTGCTCAAATTCATGTCCATCCAATCTATCTCATCCTCTGTCGTCCCCTTCTCCTCCTGCCTTCAATCTTTACAGCATCGGGTTTTTTTCCAATGAGTTGGCTCTTTGCATTAGGTGGCTGAAATATTGGAGTTTCAGCTTCAGCATCAGTCCTTCCAATGAATATTCAAGACTGATTTCCTTTAGGATTCACTGGTTTGATCTTCTTGCAGCCCAAGGAACTCTCCAACACCACGCAGTTCAGAAGCACCAATTCTTTGGTGCTCAGCTTTCTTTATGGTCCAACTCTCACATCCATACATGACCACTGGAAAAACCATAGCTTTGACTAGACAGAACTTTGGCAGTAAAGTAATGTCTCTGCTTTTTAATATGCTATCTAGTTGGTCATAGCTTTTCTTCCAAGGAGCAAGCATCTTTTAATTTCATGGCTGCAGTCACCATCTGCAGTGATTTTGGAGCCCCCCAAAATAAAATCTATCACCATTTCCATTGTTTCCCCATCTATTTGCCATGAAGTGATGGGACCAGATGGCTTGATCTTAGTTTTTTGAATGCTGAGTTTAAGCCAACTTTTTCACTTTCCTCTTTCACTTTCATCAGGAAGGTCTTTCGTTCCTCTCTGCTTTCTGCCATAATGGTCGTGTCATCTGCATAACTGAGGTTATTGATATTTCTCCCAGTAATCTTGATTCCAGCTTGTGCTTCATCCAGCCCACCAAATCACATGATGTACTCTGCATAGAAGTTAAATAAGCAGGGAACAATATACAGCCTTGATGTACTCCTTTCCCAATTTAAAACCAGTCCATTGTTCCATGTCCAGTTCTACCTGTTGCTTCTTCACCTGCATATGGGTTTCTCAGGAGGCAAATAACGTGGTCTGGTATTCCCGTCTCTTGAAGACTTTTCCAGTTTGTTGTCATCCACACAGCAAAGGCTTTAGCATAGTCAGTGAAGCAGAAATAGATGTTTTTCTGGGATTCTCTTTCTTTTTCTATGATCCAGTGGATGTTGGCAGTTCGATCTCAGGTTCCTCTGCCTTTTCTAAATCCAACTTGAACATCTGGAAGTTCTCGGTTCATATATTGTTGAAGCTTGGCTTGGAGAATTTTGAGCATTATTTTGCTAGCATGTGAGATGAGTGCAATTGTGCAATAGTTTCAGCATTCTTTGACATTGCCTTTCTTTGGGATTGGAATGAAAACTGACCTTTTCCAGTCCAGTGGCCACTGCTGAATTTTCCAAATTTGCTGGTATGTTGAGTACAGCACTTTCACAGCATCATCTTTTAGGATCNTGGCTTGGAGAATTTTGAGCATTATTTTGCTAGCATGTGAGATGAGTGCAATTGTGCAATAGTTTCAGCATTCTTTGACATTGCCTTTCTTTGGGATTGGAATGAAAACTGACCTTTTCCAGTCCAGTGGCCACTGCTGAATTTTCCAAATTTGCTGGTATGTTGAGTACAGCACTTTCACAGCATCATCTTTTAGGATCTGAAATAGCTCAAGTGAAATTCCATCACCTCCACTAGCTTTGTTCATAGTGATGCTTCCTAAGGCCCACTTGACTTCAAATTCCAGAATGTCTGGCTCTAGGCAAGTTATCACACCATCACAGTTATCTGAGTCATTAAGATCTTTTTTGTATAGTTCTTCTGTGTATTCTTGCCCCCTCTTCTTAATATCTTCTGCTTCTGTTAGGTCCATACTGTCATCAGAGGGCAGACAGATTGAAAGCCACGATCACAGAAAACTAACCAAACTGATCACATGGATCACAGCCTTGTCTAACTGCATGAAATGATGAGCCATGCTGAGAAGGGCCATTCAAGATGGATGGGTCATGCTGGAGCTGCTGCTGCTGCTGCTAAATCACTTCAGTCGTGTCCAACTCTGTGTGACCCCATAGACAGCAGCCCACCAGGCTCCCCCGTCCCCGGGATTCTCCAGGCAAGAACATTGGAGTGGGTTGGCATTTCCTTCTCCAATGCATGAAAGTGAAAAGTGAAAGTGAAGTCACTCGGTCGTGTCCAACTCTTAGCAACCCCATGCACTGCAGCCTACCAGGCTCCTCCATCTATGGGATTTCCAGGCAAGAGTACTGGAGTGGGTTGCCATTGCCTTCCCCAGACACATTGGAGAGTTCTGACAAAATGTGGTCCACTGCAGAAGGAAATGGCAAACCACTTCAATATTCTTGCATTGAGAACCCCATGAACAGTATAAAAAGGCAAAAGGATATGACACTGAAAGATGAATTCCCCAGGTCAGTAGGTGCTCAATATNCATTTCCTTCTCCAATGCATGAAAGTGAAAAGTGAAAGTGAAGTCACTCGGTCGTGTCCAACTCTTAGCAACCCCATGCACTGCAGCCTACCAGGCTCCTCCATCTATGGGATTTCCAGGCAAGAGTACTGGAGTGGGTTGCCATTGCCTTCCCCAGACACATTGGAGAGTTCTGACAAAATGTGGTCCACTGCAGAAGGAAATGGCAAACCACTTCAATATTCTTGCATTGAGAACCCCATGAACAGTATAAAAAGGCAAAAGGATATGACACTGAAAGATGAATTCCCCAGGTCAGTAGGTGCTCAATATGCTACTAGGGAAGAGTAGAGAAATAGCTCCAGAAAGAATGAAGGGGCTGAGCCAAAGCAAAAACAATGCCCTGTTGTGGATGTGACTGATGACAGAAGTAAGATTTGATGCTATAAAGAACAATATTGCATAGGAACCTGGAATGTTGCACCCACGGATCAGATAAATTAGAAGTGGTCAAACAGGAGATAGCAAGAATGAATGTTGACATTTTAGGAATCATGGAACTAAAATGGACTGGAATGGGCAAATTTATTTCAGATGACCATTACATCTACTACTGTGGGCAAGAATCCTTTAAAAGAAATGGAGTAGCCCTCATAGTCAACAAAAGAGTTCAAAATGCAGTATTTGGGTGCAATCTCAAAAACCGACTTCCCTGGTGGCTCAGATGGTAAAGCGTCTGCCTGCAATATGGGAGACTCAGATTCAGTCCCTGGGTTGGGAAGATCCTCTGGAGAAGGAAATGGCAACCCACTCCAGTACTCTTGCCTGGAGAATCCCATGGACAGAGGAGCATGGTAGGCTACAGACCATGGGGTCACAAAGAGTCATACACGACTGAATGACTTCACTGTCACTTTCACGTCAAAAATGACAGAATGATCTCTGTTCATTTCCAAGGCAAACCATTCAATATCACGGTAATCCAAGTCCATGCCCTGACCAAAGCTGAAGTTAAACAGTTCTGTGAAGACCTACAAGACCTTCTAGGACTAACATCCCCAAAAAGATGTCCTTTTCATCACAGGGGAGTGGAATGCAAAAGTAGGAAGTCGAGAGATACTTGGAGTAACAGGCAGGTTTGGCCTTGGAGTACAAAATGAAGCAGGGCAAAGGCTAACACAGTTTTGCCAAAAGAATGCACTGGTCATAGCAAACACCCTCTTCCAACAGCACAAGAGAAGACTCTACACATGGACATCACCAGATGGTCAACACTGAAATCAGATTGATTATATTCTTTGCAGCCAAAGATGGAGAAGCTCTATACAGTCAGCAAAAACAAGACCGGGAGCTGACTGTGGCTCAGATCATCAACTCCTTATTGCCAAATTCAGACTTAAATTGAAAAAAGTAGGAAAACCACTAGACCATTCAGGTATAACCTAAATCAAATTCCTTACGATTACACAGTGGAAGTGAGAAATAGATTCAAGGGATTAAATCTGATAGACAGAGTGTCTGAAGAACTATGGATGGACAGAGGTTCATAACACGTAGGCCATGATCAAACCTATGCCCAAGATAAAGAGTTACAAAAAGGGAAAATGGTTGTCTAAGGAAGCCTTACAAATAATTGAGAAAAGAAGAGAGGTGAAAGGAAAGAAAAAAAGGAAAGATATATCCATCTGAATGCAGAGTTCCAAAGAAAAGCAAGGGGAAAAAAGAAAAACTTCCTAAGTGATCAATCCTCAGAATAGGATTCAGGAAATCCATTATACCATGTAATCACTCTGAGTCCATGAATCAGATTCAAGCACAGACTTTAGCCATTCTACCTTTAGTTACAAGAACTAGGATAATGTACTGCACATTCCCCATTATTAGGCATCCTCCATTTCTCTGAAGAGAAGGTTAAGATGATCTTTTACCTAGTTTGTTTCACTTTTTCTATTTCATATTCAATGCTCCCACTTCATTTAGTTTATGTTTTCCAATTTCTCCATCTCTTCTTTATTTTTTTTTTTTGATGTTCTTTCTCAAGCCTTGATTAAACATAGTGGAAAAACTTTTGTATACATATATATCAATAATATGAAAACTTATGAATTTTTGCCTAACTAAAATATTTATGGCATTTTGAGTCTATTTGTTTGACTTAGTATGAATAGAAAGCTAGATTTCTAATAAAAGAAAAAAAGATATGCAACAAAGGCTTACTGTATAGTGCAGGAAACTATAGTCAATATAGTATAATAACGTACAATGGAAAATAATTTTAAAAATAATTTGAAATTTTTGTATATGTATAACTGAATCACCTTGCTGTGTACCTGAAACATTGTAAGTCAACTATATTTCAGTAAAATTTATATATATATATATTAAGGAAAAAAAGTTTTCTCCCTCTCAGGAGTGTGTAAACTTTTAGAAATATAGGTGAAATAATCAAATGTCTGCTTATAATATTTAATGTATTAATTTAGTCATGTAAGTACTTAAAATCATAGAAACCTCAATTTAGGAATTTTTTTTTTTCCATTCTCACTTTACAAAACAGTTTTCTTCAACTTCTTGATGTACAGTATCAGCATCTGTATCACCACCATTTTTATTTTCTGATGCATTGTTGGATGCTGTCTTGGAAGAGGAAATGGCAACCCATTCCAGTATTCTTGCCTGGAGAATCCCATGAGCAGAGGAGTCTGATGGGCTACAGTCCATGGGGCCACAAACAGTCGGATAACTGAGTGACTGAACATGCACACATGTCATCAGAAATCTTATCCCAAAACATAATTACCCATGCACATGATATTAATGCTCTGTTCATTCATCCTGTAGGTGAACATGTGTGCTGTTGTGTTCATTTAGTGTAGTCTAATAACTGATTTCCTGCTTTTGAAAGGCCTCTTTTTTTTTTTTGAAAGGCTTCTGTTTAAAGGCTGTTTATGATGACATTCAATCCTTGCAAAAATGAGGTCACCACTCCACCCACACCCATCACAAAAAAATGAACAAATCTCTGTTGAATTTCTTTGCCTCCTTTTTTTAAGTGTTCTGTAGGTAATATCTATAAGTTTTGAGACCAAAATTTTCTGAAGTCATCTTAGGCCTATGAGACTTAATTTTGTTCTCATTTATTCTATTATTTTCATTTTTATTATTATGTTTTTTGAAGTATAATTGCTTTACAATGTTGTATGAGTTCCTTGCTGTACAGCAAAGTGAATCAGTCGTATGCGTACATATACCCACTCTTGTCAATTGCCTTCCCATTTAGGTCAACACAGAGCACTGAGTCAAGTTCCCTGTGCTATACGTAGATCCTCATTGGTTATCTATTTTGTACATGGTGAAGCGACTTAGCAGCAGCAGCAGCAGCATATATATGTCAGTCCCAACCTCTCAATTCATCCCACTTCCTGCTGTCCTCCCTTAGATCTGTTTAACCATAAATTTGTTCTCTACATCTGTGACAATATTTCTGTTTTGAAATTAACTTCATTTCCACCATAAAATTTTTCTGGATTCCATATAAAAGTGATATTTTTTTTTCTCTGACTTATTTCACTCTGTATGACAGTCTCTAGGTCCAGCATGTCTTTGCAAATGTTACTTTCTCATTCCTTTATGTGGCTGAGGAATATTCCATTGTATATATGTGCCACATTTTCTGTATCCATTTCTCTGTTGGTGGACATTTAGGCTGCTTCCATGTCCTGGCTATTGTAAATAGTGCTGCAGTGAGCATCAGCGTACATGCATCCTTTCCAATTATGAATTTTCTCTGGATATATGCCTCAGAGTGGGATTGCTGGGTCATATGGTAGTTCTACTTTGTTTTTTTAGGAACCTCTATACTGTTCTCCATAGTGGGTGTAGTAATTTACATTCCCACCAACAGTGAAGGAGTGTTCCGTTTCCTCCACACTCTTTCCATCATTTATTGTTTGCAGAGTTTTTGGTGATGATTAACTGACCAGGGTGAGGTGACACCCCCTTGTAGTTTTCATTTGCGTCTCTCTAATAGTGAGTGATGTTGAGCATCTTTTCATGTGCTTGTTGCCCATCCATATATCTTTTTTAGAGAAATGTCTATTTAGGTCTTCTGTCTATTTTTTGATTGGGTTGTTTGTTGGGGTTTTTGTTTTTGTTTTTAGCTGCATGAGCTGTTTCTATGCTTTAGAGATTAGTTCCTTGTCACTTGCTTCATTTGCAAATATTATTTCCCAAACCAAGTGTTGTCTTTTCATTTTGTTTATGATTTCCTTTACTATGTAAAAGCTTTTAAGTTTAATTAGGTCTCATTTGTTTATTTTTTTTAATTTTTGTAAAAATAAACACATGGAACCTAATTAATTTTCATTACTCTAGGCAGTGGCTTGAAAATGAGCTTGCTCTGATTCATGTCAAGCAATATTTTCCTCTAAGAGCTTTATACTGTCCAGCCTTGTATTTAAGTCTTTAATCCATTTCGAGCTTATTTTTGTGTATGGTGTTAGGTATTGTTGATTTCTTTCTTTCACATGTAGTTGTCCAGTTTTCCCAGCACTGTTTATTGAAGAGA
>SJYV01001595.1:562354-580237 GCA_006410875.1 Neotragus pygmaeus
GTTAATCTACTATTTGTTGCCTCCAGAGTGTTTCTGATCTCATTTATTGCATTATTCTTTGTATATTGACTCTTTTTTATTTCTTCTAGGTCCTTGTTAAACCTTTCTTGCATCTTCTCAATCCTTGTCTCCGGGCTATTTATCTGTGATTCCATTTTGATTTCAAGATTTTGGATCATTTTCACTACCATTATTTGGAATTCTTATCAGGTAGATTCCTTATCTCTTCCTCTTTTGTTTGGTTTGGTGGGCATTTATCCTGTTCCTTTACCTGCTGGGTATTCCTCTCTCTCTTCATCTTGTTTATATTGCTGCATTTGGGGTGTCCTTTCTGTATTCTGGCAGTTTGTGGAGTTCTCTTTATTGTGGAGTTTCCTTGCTGTGGGTGGGGTTGTGCAGGTGGCTTGTCAAGGTTTCTTGGTTATTGAAGCCTGTGTCGGTGTTCTGGTGGGTGGAGGTGGATTTCTTCTCTCTGGAGTGCAGTGAAGTGTCCAATAATGAGTTATAAGGTGTCAGTGGGTTTGCAATGACTTTGGGCAGCCTGTATATTGAAGCTCAGGGCTGTGTCCCTGTGTTGNTATTGAAGCCTGTGTCGGTGTTCTGGTGGGTGGAGGTGGATTTCTTCTCTCTGGAGTGCAGTGAAGTGTCCAATAATGAGTTATAAGGTGTCAGTGGGTTTGCAATGACTTTGGGCAGCCTGTATATTGAAGCTCAGGGCTGTGTCCCTGTGTTGCTGGAGAATTTGCGTGGTATGTCTTGCTCTGGAACTTGTTGGCCCTTGGGTGGTGGTTTCAGTGTAGATATGGAGGCATTTGATAAGCTCCTGTCAATTAATGTTCTCTGGAGTCAGGAGTTCTCTGGTGTTCTCTGGGTTTGGACTTAAGACTCCTGCTTCTGGTTTTTAGTCTTATTTTTACAGCAGTCTCAAGACTTCTCCTTCTATTCAGCACCATTGATAAAACATCTCCTTTCAAAGACAATGGGCTGCTTTTCTGGGTGCCTGATGTCCTCTGCCAGCATTTAGAAGTTGTTTTCTGGAATTTACTCAGTGTTTAAATGTTCTTTTGATGAATTTGTGAGGGAGAAAGTGGTCTCCCTGTCCTATTCCTCCTCCATCTTAGGACCACCTCCAGGACAATTTTTTAAAGAGACAAATATGTTTGGAACCAAATATAGACTATAATTTTCAGCAATATATTTAGATGTTCCCACTCTGGCGTGCTGTGATTCATGGGGTAGCAGAGTCGGACACAACTGAGCAACTGAAATGAACTTAACTGAACTGCTGAAAAAGTAGTTTTACATATAAGAAAATCACACTATTTAGAAACAAGTGTATAAAAATCAACAAATTTAAGCTATGAAATCACATATATGCTACATCAAATAATTCATAAAATATACTTTATTCTACATGTATACCGTGCCTCAGAATCTGGGTTTGGTGCATATACAGCCAATGATTTTATTTCTGGTCTAAATATGTGCAAGTGATAGCCTCTTTTACTTAAAAGGAAGTTTGTAAATAGTCACTGAATGACTCAAAGTGTGTTCAATGTGTTTATTCCCAACGTGTTAAATCAGTTCAGTTCAGCCGCTCAGTCGTGTCCAACTCTTTGTGACCCCATGAATCGCAGGACACCAGGCTTCCCAGTCCATCACCAACTCCCAGAGTTCACTCAAACTCACATCCATCGAGTTGAGGATGCCATCCAGCCATTTCATCTTCTGTCGTTCCCTTCTCCTCCTGCCCCCAATCCCTCCTAGTATCAGGGTCTTTTGCAGTGAGTCAAATTATTGCATGAGGTGGCCAAAGTATTGGAGTTTCAGCTTCAGCATCAGTCCTTCCAATGAACATACAAGACCCTTTTAGGATGAACTGGTTGAACCTCCTTGCAGTCCAAGGGACTCTCAAGAGTCTTCTCCAAAACCACAGTTCAAAAGCATCAATTCTTTGNCTATGTAAAAGCTTTTAAGTTTAATTAGGTCTCATTTGTTTATTTTTTTTTAATTTTTGTAAAATAAACACATGGAACCTAATTAATTTTCATTACTCTAGGCAGTGGCTTGAAAATGAGCTTGCTCTGATTCATGTCAAGCAATATTTTCCTCTAAGAGCTTTATACTGTCCAGCCTTGTATTTAAGTCTTTAATCCATTTCGAGCTTATTTTTGTGTATGGTGTTAGGTATTGTTGATTTCTTTCTTTCACATGTAGTTATCCAGTTTTCCCAGCACTGTTTATTGAAGAGACTGTCTTTGCTCCAGCCTATGTTACTTTATTTATTTTTTAAAATTTATTTGGCTGCATCAGGTCTTTGTTGCAGCATGTCGGTTTAGTTGCCGCATGGGCACGTGAGATTAGTTGGATGATCAGGGATGGAACCCGTGTCACCGGCAGTGGAAGGTGGATTCTTGATCACTGGACCACTGGGGAAGTCTCAGGTCTCTGTGACTTTAGAAGCTGAAGAAAAACCACATAATTCAAGAGACTTTTTGAAGACTGAACTAAAGGTGGTCCCCTCCTTTCTGAGGGGTACGTTTGGAGACGATCTCCTCTCATATTTTAGCAGATGCAGTACTAATATCTGTAAGTGTCTGTTTCCTCCATGATAGAATGGAGCTAATAATATACTTTGCTCACAGAAGGGTGGGGAGGGTTAAACAAGATGGCATACTACCCTGACACTTAGCACCGTGGTAAATACCTAGAAAGTAACAGACATTAACAATTGCTAGAAAGTAACAGACATTATCAATTGCTACTGGCCCAGTCTTGGGTTCCACAAATAAAAAATGCAAAATATGAAGAGTTATGTCCAAATAAACCCATAAAGATCCAAGATGAAGAAAATGAGGACAGGTTAAAGGAACTTGGATTATTATTCCAAAAGAAAGGAAAGGGGTAATGTAACAAATAAATTTCTAAAACAGAGAAGACTCTCAAAGAGTAATAAGTATTTCTGCTCTTCCTTGCTCTGTGAGATGGTCACGGGACGCATCCAAATTACAGCATAAAGAACTCATGTCACATCGAAGGGACAATTTCTATTCAGTGAAGTCGCTGAAAGAATTGAATCACTCTGCTAAGGACTGCGAAGGACTTTAAAAACCCAGAATCATTTTGGTATAGCGCTGTCTAAAGGCAGTGTTATTAAAGGAATGATATTGCTGCTGCTGCTAAGTCGCTTCAGTCGTGTCCAACTTTATGCAACCCCATAGATGGCAGCCCACTAGGCTCCTCTGTCCCTGGGATTCTCCAGGCAAGAATACTGGAGCGGGCTGCCATTGCATCAGCCTAATTAGCACCACGTTTCTAAAAATCAAAATGAGCTANTGCAACCCCATAGATGGCAGCCCACTAGGCTCCTCTGTCCCTGGGATTCTCCAGGCAAGAATACTGGAGCGGGCTGCCATTGCATCAGCCTAATTAGCACCACGTTTCTAAAAATCAAAATGAGCTAATCTATGAAAATAAAGGATAGTGGTACTTCCCTGGCAGGTCAGCAGTTAAAACCCCATGCTTCCATTGCAAGGGGCCATGAGTTCGATCCCTGATTGGGGAACTAAGATCTCACATGACATGCAGTGTGACCAAAAAAAAAAAAAGAACGCATAAGAGTGGGACACCAGTAGGAGAGCATGTAAAACAGGCAGCAGTGGAAACCAAAGAAATTACATTTTTTGCTGAGTTCCTGGGGATACGCCAACTTATTTTTTAATATCTCTAATTAGGGACTTTCTTTCCTTCCATAGACTGCCACTACTATTAGAAAAAGCATATCCTTGGACCTCTAAAGTCTTGAGTTCAAATCTCAGCTTTTCTTCTCACTGTGTCACTTTGAATGAGCTTCTCAATTTTTTGGACAGTATGCTTCATCATCTGCAAACAATGAATTAAAACATCAGTTACAGGACATTAGTGGGGATTCAGGAGAAGACAAAGGCACCCCACTCCAGTACTCTTGCCTGGAAAATCCCATGGATGGAGGAGCCTGGTAGGCTGCAGTCCATGGGTCGCTAAGAATCGGGCACGACTGAGCAACTTCACTTTCACTTTTCACTTTCATGCATTGGAGAAGGAAATGGCAGCCCACTTCTGTATTCTTGCCTGGAGAATCCCATGAATGGAGGAGCCTGGTAGGCAGCAGTCCATGGAGTCGCTAGGAGTCAGGCATGACTGAGCAACTTTACTTTCACTTTTCACTTTCATGCATTGGAGAAGGAAATGGCAACCCACTCCAGTGTTCTTGCCTGGAGAATCCCAGGGACANCACTTTTCACTTTCATGCATTGGAGAAGGAAATGGCAGCCCACTTCTGTATTCTTGCCTGGAGAATCCCATGAATGGAGGAGCCTGGTAGGCAGCAGTCCATGGAGTCGCTAGGAGTCAGGCATGACTGAGCAACTTTACTTTCACTTTTCACTTTCATGCATTGGAGAAGGAAATGGCAACCCACTCCAGTGTTCTTGCCTGGAGAATCCCAGGGACAGGGGAGCCTGGTGGGCTGCCGTCTATGGGGTCGCACAGAGTCGGACACGACTGAAGCGACTTAGCAGCAGCAGCAGCAGCGGGGATTCAGTGAAATCTTCATGAAATGTCTACTACGATCGGCATGTGGGCTCTTAGTTCCCTGATCAGGGATCAAACCCAGATTGTAAGGCAAATTCTTAACTAGTGGACCGCCAGAGCAGTTCCTCTATTGGCTACTTTATTTTTTTTAACTTTTTACTTTGTATTGGGGTGTGGCCAATTTATGAAAAATGTTGTGATGGTTGAACTGTTCACAGGTGAACAGGGACTCAACCGTATATATACATGTATCCATTCTCCCCCAAACTCCCACTCCATTCTCTCTCATGGCTACTTTAGATGTTGATTTTCTCTCCCTTAAATTGTTTCTAAACATTCCAGTTTCAGAAGCCATTACAGTATCATCACCCGAGAGGCTTACAGCCTGAGGAAACACTTGCTGCTGCTGCTGCTAAGTCACTTCAGTCGTGTCCAACTCTGTGCAACCCCATAGATGGTAGCTCACCAGGCTCTCCCATCCCTGGGATTCTCCAGGCAAGAACACTGGAGTGGGTTGCCATTTCTTTCTCCAATGCATGAAAATGAAAAGTGAAAGTGAAGTCGCTCAGTCATGCCTGACTCTTAGCGACCCCATGGACTGCAGCCTACCAGGCGTCCATCCATGGGATTTTCCAGGCAAGAGTCCTGGAGTGGGGTGCCATTGCCTTTTCCGGAGGAAACACTTAGGGCCTGGTTTACTTTAGGTAACAAATTCTTCGACTTAGTGGCTAAACAGCAACATCAAATTCCTCAAAGACAAAACTGGAGAGAGGTGAACTTCTGGGATTGTGTGGAGTTGTTATCAAGTTTCCCGTTCAGCAGTTGTGCTGGGAACAGCTCTGTCTTGTAGATATCCTCTTGAAGGGTACTTTATTTTTCCTTATTGTTGCTACAGATGTTTCCACAGCCTCCTATTCATTCAGGCATAAATGGTTTGAAATGGTTTTAAACACTCTAACAAGGTTTATTAATTCAGTTCAGTTCAGTCGCTCAGTCATGTCCAACTCTTTGTGACCCCAAGGACTGCAGCACGCCAGGACTGCACGCCTCCCTGTCCATCACCGACTCCCGGAACTTGCTCAAATTCATGTCCATCGAGTCAGTGATGCCACCCAACCATCTCATTCTGTCATCCCCTTCTCCTCCTGCCTTCAATCATCCCAAGCATTAGGGTCTTTTCCAATGAGTCAGTTCTTTGCATCAGGTGGCCAAAGTATTGGTGTTTCAGCTTTAGCATCAGTCCTTCCAGTAAATATTCAGGACTGATCTCCTTTATGTTTGACTGGTTTGATCTCCTTGCAGTCCAAGGGACTCTCAAGAGTCTTCTCCAACACTGCAGTTCAAAAGCATCAATTCTTTGGTGCTCAGCTTTCTCCATAGTCCAACTCTCACATCCATACATGACTACTGGAAAAACCATAGCTTTGACTAGATGGACCTTTGTCGGCAAAGTAATGTCTGTGCTTTGTAATACACTGTCTAGGTTTATCATAGCTCTTCTTCCAAGGAACAAACATCTTTTAATTTCATGGCTGCAGTCACCATTTGCAGTGATTTGGGAGCCCAAGAAAATAAAGACTGTCACTGCTTCCATTGTTTGCCCATCTATTTGCCATGATGGGACCGGAAGCCATGTTCTTAGTGAACCCCAGGAACAGTAAGAAAAAGTACATTAATTAGGACAAGGCTTAGCTGACATAACAAAAATACTCGGAATTCAGTGACTTAAGTAGCTCAGAAATCACCTCTTTCTCACGTAGTAGTTTGGAGGGAGATGGGGCAGGGCTGACAGGACAGCTCTGCCTTCATCATCAAGACACAGCTTCCGCCTCTGAGTTCTGAGTAATATCCATGCAGTGAGAAGGGCAGGGAACAGACCAGACTCCTTTGAGTTGCAAAACTCATCATCAGTCATACATACTTCAGATCACAGCTCATTAGCCAAATTTAGTCACATGGTCAGACCAGCTAGAAGGGAGACTGGGAAACGCAGCCTCATGCTGGAAGCCATGCGTCCAATAAAAGCGCGGGAAGAGAAGAAGAGTGACTATAAGGCAGGCCCACCAGCAACGCGTGCTCCACAAAATTGAGGAAGGAAAGCTGTCCAGATAGACTGCCTCTTTATTCAGAGGCCAACTAAATTTTTGAAAGTCCAAGCAACATACCTTTTAACAAACAACAATGTGATATGGATCATGGTATGGATCAAAATGCCGTGAACAAAGACCCTAGCAACACAAATGGAGGCAGTAAGTATAAACCTTGTTTATACAACAGAAACTTGAGTCATTGACTCTTACTGAGGCCAAGCAATGTCTGGGAAAAGCTGAATATGCTGACCCAGAAAAGAGCTGGAGAAAAAGAGCTGTGTTGGAACAATGACAGCACTTAGCCTCGATCTCTTAAAAATTCAAAAATTATGGGGATGGCCCCTGGAGCAAGCCTGGGCTAGCCTGAAGAACTCTAGAAGAAGAAAGAGCCCCACTCTGACACAGAGTTTACGATTTATGAAACATCCGGTCAGATGAAGTGGCAACACCCTCTATTTGACTGTGAGAAAATACCTCTTGGGCCAAAGGGCAGTAATTCCTATTTGTAGTCAAGAATGGGTTTACCACACACTGTTTTGCAAAGTCTTATGGAAATCTTTTCCAAAATATTTTGGAGACTTTAATATGCTATTTTATTTCATTGTCTGCACTTCTTATTTAGCTCACTCCTGCAGGAAATGCAGAATATTTTGTTATCAAACCCTTATTCATGAATTTAAGAGTTTGTCTGATCTCACAAATGTTCTCATTTACAATTGGGTCTTCTCTCTGACTATAGAGAGATTTCCCCATTTTTTCTAACAAGTACAAGAGAATCCACAGGAATTTTTAGATCTTTCAAGAATAAGAAGAAAACCACCAAAACACAAGCAAACCAATGTTTAAAATAGACAAAACTAAGAGGAAGTATATTCTTGAAATACTCGACAGAGGAACTGGGGAAATTTGCTATGAAATTGAAATAATCTCTACCAGTTGTTTAAATTTTTAGGTTAAAAAAAAGAAAATCCTTTTGGACTAAAGCCAAAAAATTCAGTTCAGGTCCCAGATAACCTGGTAGTTATGGTGAACTTGGACAAATCCCACACTGTCTTTGGACTTCCAATTTCTCATTTGTAAAATCAAGAAGTTGAAAAATATTTCTAAGATTTTTTCCCAAATTTAATCATCCATAAGTGTATGCAACGGTTACTGAATTTTTAAAAAATTCCCAAATCACAAATGTCCCAGAATCATATTAATTTTTTTCCTACTTCACACCCAAATTAGCAAATGATAAATTCCCCCTAACAGTTAGGGGGAAATCCGGATTCTGAAGACATCTTGTAAAGTTAAAATTTGTAAAGGGAGAGCTAAACTGTCTTCTCGGGAGCTTTCTAAGCCTTAGAGACGCGTGTAGCATTTTATTGATTCTTTGTGCCAAAAGGGTATTTGGATAATATGGCTGTTCCCCCCAATTCTGGCCTATTTATGAATCATATCCTGCTGCCAGTAAAATGCTTATAGCAGATGATCTCCTCATTAACGTTAGTTTCAAAGGATTAAAGCTAATTACGGCATTGGATCCCACGTTAAATTTGCCCCAATGACATTACAGGGAACCCCTGGCTTCAGTCTCATCTCCCGAAGCATCAGTCCATCTATCTTCCATGTAACTACCAGTGCCCTGATTAGAGTTACAGTGCTTTGACAACTCCTGAAGTCCCAGTCTGTGCCCTGTAAGCTATGCCACGACATTTCACTGCACCATGGCTTTACAAGTGCTGCATTCAACACCTTTTGAATCATCCTTTTCATGGCTGTAAGGAAACCTTAGTGCTAATTCTCAACAGACCTTCCCTCTAGGCAGACACAGCCCCAGGAGACAGATGTATGCGTGTTGTGTAAGTCATTTGTCGTATCTGATTCTTTGCGACCTCATTGACTGTAGCCCATCAGGTTCCTCTATCCATGGGATTCTCCAGGCAAGAATACTGAGTGGGCTGCTATGCCCTCCTCCAGGGCATCTTCCCAACCCAGGGATCGAACCCAGGTCTCTTATATCTCCTGCATTGGCAGGTGGGTTGCTTACCACCTAGCGCCACCTGGGAAGCCCCTCAGATACAAAAAGGATAACAGAAGAAAATCATATGCCAAGAAAAAGATGCCACCTTGTCGGGGGGGGAGCAGATGTACCTCAGAGTGTGTGCTGGGTTCCAAGGCAGAAACTAAACAGTTGTGCCACACGGTCTAGTCTTTCTCATTCCCTAATTCCCCTCCTCCACCTTCTTATTGCCTTCCTTACAGTTCCTGATAATGGATAAAGAAGATGTGGTACACATACACAATGGAACACTACTCAGCCATAAAAAAGAATGAAATCATGCCATTTGCAGCAACATGGATGGACCTAGAGATCATCATACTAAAAGTGAAGGAAGTCAGAAGAGAAACATAAGTATCATACCATGTTATTCATAGGTGGAATCTAACTTTAAAAAATGATACAAATGAATGTGTTTACAAAACAGAAAGAAATTTGAGTGATACTGGAAACAATCTCATGGTTATCAAAGGAGAAATGTGGTGGGGGCATAAATCAGGAGCTTGGGGTGAACATACACACACTACTGTATATAAGATAGATAACCAACAAGGACCTACTGCATGGCACATGGAACTCCACTCAATATTCTGTGATAACCTATTTGAGAAAAGAATCTTAAAAAGAATGAATATATATATATCTATATATATATTCACATATGGAGAAGGCAATGGCACCCCACTCCAGTACTCTTGCCTGGAAAATCCCATGGATGGAGGAGCCTGGTGGGCTGCAGTCCATGGGGTCGCTAAGAGTCAGACGCGACTGAGCGACTGAGCGACTTCACTTTTCACTTTCATGCATTGGAGAAGGAAATGGCAACCTGCTCCAGTGTTGTTGCCTGGAGAATCCAAGGGATGGGGGAGCCTGGTGGGCTGCCGTCTCTAGGGTCGCACAGAGTCGGACACGACTGAAGCGACTTAGCAGCAGCAGCAGCAGCAGCAGTAAAGAATCTGCCTGCAATGCAGGAGACCAGGGTTCAGTCACTGGGTTGGGAAGAAACCTTGAGGAGGGAATGGCAACTCCTCTAGTATTCTTGCCTGGAGAATCCCATGGACAGAGGAGCCTGGCAGGCTACAGTCCATAGCGTGACAGAGTTGGACACGACTGAAGTGACTAAGCAGCAGCAGCAGCATTCACATATACGTGCTGTGTACCTGAAACTAACACAACATCGTAAATTAACTACACTCCAATAAAATTTTTAAAAAAGAAAGAATTGATAAAATCTCACCTTCTCCGGAAAGCCGTCACTGTCTTTTCTACCTGCTCCACAGTGACAGGTATTTTCTCCTCTGTATGCCCACGGTACCCCACACTTAGCTCTACTATATCCCCTTCTGTTGTCACTGAACCCCAGTGTATCCCTTAATGCCCTCCTACCAGGACTAGTGCTTTGCTGACTGTTTCTCTCCAGTAAACTCTAGTTCCCTTATGGGTTAAAAAAAAGTCACAGCTCATCTCTACCTGGGATGCCTAGGACAAGTTCTGGTCCCTTTAAGTACTTAGTAAATGCCTATTTAAAGGAAAATTTGTCTTGTTGATGTTAAAGCAGTTACAACATTTAACATCCATGCACCAAACCGCCTAACACCTAACCGCCTAACGTAACATCAAACGTTGACTCATGTTCCAAACATACCTATTATGCATAGCCTTTTCAAAGAAAGACGGCGGATTAATAACTTATTTCCTTTTGAATTAGGATTAAAGTTTCATTTTCTGTTAAAAATTTCAGAAGTGCAACCTACAAAATAATTACTTTCTAGATTTATTTTGCCTTCTCTTTCTGTAAATTTCCCTGCTCCCACATCTCCCCAAACTCAATCTTTTCCCCCAAACCAGCTACACTCAAAAATGAAGAACTGATCCATCTTGACTAAGAAAATTTTAGCCCTTTACACAGAAATGGAAATTCCCTGTTTCCAGAGATTAATAATCTAAATGGATATAAATCATCTGCTATCCATTAGTAAGGACAAAGTCACCTATCAAATGTGAGGTAGCGGGTCTTAATTCAGGGTTTCCCAACTGTGACACCAAAGACACTTTGGGCCAGATAATCCATTACTTAAAGGGTCATCTTGTGCATTGTGGGCTGCTTTGGCATGGTCCCTCTCAATGCCAGCAGCAGTCTCCCAGTTGTAACAATCAAAAACACCTCCAGACATTGCCAAAACAGCCCTGGTGGGGAAAATTGCCTCTTGTTGAGAACCACTGCCCTTAGTATACTCAGAAGATAGATATATCAGGCTGTAAAGCCACTCATACGAGTAACAAATCCCAACTCCATCACTTAAGAGCCATGTGCTCTTATTTGAACACGTCACTTAGTACGTCACTAAAGCCCTTCAAGCTTTAGTCTCTTTATGTAAACAATGGTGCCAGCAAAACCCGTTTTTATAGTTCTTGGAAGACTAAACGGAAAAATGTACATGAAACCCTTAGCATAGAGCTGGTATGTGGCAAATTCTTAGTAGATAATATTTATTATTGTTAGTTATTACTTACAAAAAGTATTAATTTTGATGGAATTAAAATATCACTAAATGCACCCTTAGATTGTGCCAATCATAACAGATCATATTTTGTCTTGTTTTGCTTGTTTTTAGTAGAGGACCTTTTTTTTTTTTTTTTACTTTTTAGCAAGATTAGCAATAATAAGTCTTTCCTAGTGGCTCACACAGTAAACAATCTGCCTGCAATGCAAGAGACCCAGGTTCCATCCCTGGGTTGGGAAGATCCCCTGGAGAAGAGAATGGCAACCCATCTCAGTATTGTTGCCTGGAGAATTCCATGGACAAAGTAGCCTGGCAGTCTACAGTTCATGGGGTTGAGAAGAGTCAGACACAGTTGAGTGACTAACACACACACAAGTGTACCCTAATACAAATGTAACCCCAAACACATTTGATTTTTAAAGAGTACAAAACAGATTCAGGCCATTACCATTCCTTCATGGCCTCACTGTGAACATCAAGAGTCACTGCTGTACAGTTGACGTAAGCAGAGAGGCATCAGAAAGTAGGATTAAAGAGAGAGAAAACTTTTNATTTTTAAAGAGTACAAAACAGATTCAGGCCATTACCATTCCTTCATGGCCTCACTGTGAACATCAAGAGTCACTGCTGTACAGTTGATGTAAGCAGAGAGGCATCAGAAAGTAGGATTAAAGAGAGAGAAAACTTTTCTAATTCTAGGAGAGAATCCAGTTGTGCTCCAATATCTATGCTCCCCACTTCCCCAGTGATAACAATTTTAAAAAGTTAACAACTTCCAACATAGTCATGTTTTCCAGACTCCTTCCCAAGTAAGAGCAAGCCATGTGACAAAGTTCTGGTGAATGGAATGTAAGCAGAACTTGTAGGAACAACTGCTGAGATGTGTCTTTAAAGGAAGAGGATCTGCTCCTTCTTTATTTATCCTGCTGCTTGGAAGACTGATGCAACAGCAGGAGCACCAGTTAGGACCATGTTTGCAAGAACACACCCAACAGATGATCAAGTGGAAAACTGGACACAGCCTGGGTCCCAGATATCTATAGTATGGCCCTGCCATGGATGTGTGCTTAGTCGCTTCAGTTGTGTCCGCCTCTGTGTCCCCAGTGACACAGCCCACCAGGCTCCTCTGTCCAAAGGATTTTCCTGGAAGAACGCTGGAGTGGGTGGCCAGGCCCTCCTCCAGAGGATCTTCCCAACCCACAGATGGAACCTGTGTCTCCTGCGCCGCAGGCAGATCTTTACCACTGAGCAACCAGGGAAGCCCTCTATCAACTCTAAGCTAACTACACTTTGACTTTAAAGAGAGAGAAAACTTCAATCTTATTTAAGCCACTATTATTTTTGAATTGTTATAAGTCATAGCCAAACAGATCTAATGTTTAGCACTAAATTAAAAGCATGATACCAAGCAGTGAGGAAGTTACTCTACATCTTGATGTCTGATAGAACTCTTCTTTTGATACCCAGCCAATCCAATTTGTAGCCCTTGGCCACATGACTGAAAATTCAAAATGCTGGTCCATGACTCTTTTAGTAAAGAATTTTGGATGAAATTAGCTCCAACTAGAACTAACCAGGGCCTTCTCTGGTAGCTCAGATGGTAAAAAAAAATCTGCCTGCAATGCAGAAGACCCATATTTAATCCCTGGGTCAGGAAGATCCTCTGGAGAAGGGAATGGCTACCCACTTCAGTATTCTTGCCTGGAGAATTCCATGGAGAATGAGCCTGATGGGCTACAGTCATGGATAGAGGAGGCTGGCAGGCTGTAGTCCATGGGGTCACAAAGAATCAAACAGGACTAAGCAATTAACACTTTCACTTTCAGAACTAACCAGTGGCAGAAATGGGAGTGAACATAGTTTTACCTAAAGTTTGCAATCTAAGTTTTTTTGTGAAAGCCTATTCAATCTGAAACCTTTTAAGAATGCAAAGGCCAACTGCTTCTGTGCCCAAACTGAACCCTTTTTAAAGGGAATTGTAGACGTAGCAGGAGATACATCTATTTTCAGTTTCTCTCATATGAAAGTTTTCTGACAGGGGAAGTCAGCCTAGTAACAAAGCTCACTTCCTAGGTGTTGCCTTCCCAACAAGCCCATTTTCTAGGTAAGTAAGCAGGATGGTTAGCCAAGAGGCTGAATTTTCTCCCCTACATTTATATGCTGAAGTTCAAAACCCCAGTATGTCAGAATGTGATTAAATTTGGAGATAGGATATTTAAAGAGGTAATTAAGTCAAAATGAAGACATTGGAGTGGTCACAATTCAGTATGGCTGGTGTCTTTATAAGATGAGAAGATAAGGATATAGATATGACCATGGTGCAGGAAGGAGGCTTCCAGGTGGCAACATGGGTAAAGAATCTGCCTGCCAATGCAGGAGGTGCAAGATGTGCAAGTTCAACCCCTGGGTGGGGAAGATTCCCTGGAAGGGGAAATGGCAACCCACTCCAGTACTCTTGGCTGGGAGATCTCATGGACAGAGGAGCCTGGTGGGTGACAGTCCATAGGGTCGCAAAGAATCAGACATGACCAAGCACACACACACACACACACACACACACGACCATTGGGAAAACCATGATGGAAGACACAGGGAGGAGATGGTCGTCTAGAAGCCAAAGCGAGAGGCTGCAGACACCTTCATCTTAGACTTCTTGACTCAGGAATTTCAGAGAAACAAATTTGTATTATTTAAGCCACCCTCTCTGGGGTGCTTCCTAATGGTAGCCCTGGGAAATTAATATAGGTAGGCAGAGTGATAAACAGAACACAGCAGTATGTAAGTAAAAGACAAACTTTAGTTCCAAAAACCATGAGTACATGAGTCCTTCAGCTCTGCTTCTTCAAAGGGATATTCACCAGAAACAAATAGACCAGATGCTTACTTGTTTGGAGAGGGAATTGTATTACCAAAGAAACCACGAGTCTGGCCTGACAAAGCTTGTGATCATCTGAGCCCTAAAGCAACCCCTGGAAACCCAATCATCCGCCAGCAGGAAGGAGTCGGAGAAAGAGGGCACACTACACGAGTCTGCTTCAGATGTGGTCAGGGGGAATCACGGAGGAAGAGAGCTCCTCCCTGAAAGTCAGAACCCAGAGCCACCAGATGCGCTACGTGGGAGACTAACTCCTCCTCACTCCCTTTCCTCTAGTCCAGCAGGATCTGATAACTGCTACAGCCTGATGACTGAGCAGAATTTGCATTCTCTCCTNTATGATCATTTTCACAGACCCCAGGAGCCATAGAGACATATTGCTTAGCCCAGCAATTTGGAAATCGTAACTACATAAATCAGTAACTGTTTGGGTCTGGAGTTTGGAGCTGGAAGTAGACAGAAGAGAAGCATGAACTCTTTTTCGAAAAAATTACCTGAATTCAATTAGAAGTCACTGCAGTGACCCAAATGAACCCACTTCTTGTTCTAGCCTGCTATATTAACCATGTTACTTTTTGCCCCTAGCAGCAAGGCTGGTTACGGCCTAATTTAAATCCCTTACACATTACAATTCTCTGCTAAGTGGGATAAAGAGCACATGGTCTCAGTCACCTGCTAAACATATGACATGGGGTGTAAATTCATTTATTTAAATCTTAATATTAAAAGACATTCTTGAATAGTTATGACTTCAATCCAAAACAGACATGCCCTAGAGAGTTAAGAGACCTTTCCAAAGACAAAGAAGGCTTCTAACCTGCTCACAATTAGCTATTACATGCTACTAGGGGTTGTTTAATTGGGACTGCCACTCTCAATTAACCAGCGACAAGTGAATAGAAGAGTGAGTAATCAAAATTAAGTACACATGTTACCAATTACGTCCTAGGGAGTGTAATGAAATTGTATGTTTCGCTTTGCTTTTTCTTTCTTCTCTAGCTCCAAGAAGTTACATAAATTAAAGTTGTGAGGGAACAGAGCTCAAACATAACTTTTTTCTTCTAAGTGTAAGAAAACCATGTGCATCAAAGCTCTTGAATCTTCAGCTATATTCCACGTTCACTCTGTAGCGGAACTGATCAGGACTCCTGAGGCCACCAAAATGACCCAGTGAAGCTCTTTTGTGATTCATATATAAGGCTCATTCTTCTTTTCTTCACTGAGCAATACCACAGATCATCTAGCCAAAAGACAAAATTCCCCTCCCGTTCACTAAAAAACAAGAATATTCACTTTCTCTGCTGTGATTCACTAGGTTTCTGATTGATAGTTTGTTATTGGGGAAGTGGAAGGGAAAGAAAGCAAAGCCACAGTGATGATGCATTGAGCTGAAGAGATCTTCAACTTAAATCTGCATTTGGAGCTGGTTAAAATAGCCATTTCCCTAGAATTGCATTTTAAATTTGAATTTCCTGGACTGTACAGCTTTAAAATTTATATTTAAATATACCTACATATTTAAATATAGATCATTTTAGATGAGGGAGTTGTACCAAGCCATTGATATAATTTAAACATGAATGAAAGATATAAACAGAATGGGTCCCATTAAATATTAGTCCTGTGTCATATCTTTATTTGTAGTAAGAAAGAACTACAAGAACCCAGATACATTTGGAAACTATAATTTTTTTCCCTACAAATATCATCTAGCTCATTCTAGAGTCAATTAAAATAACTGTCTTCCTGTGGCTGTGTTTCTGGTTGTTCCACAGATTATGAAAGAGTAGAAGAATTTGCATGACTCTAAACTA
The DNA here is from genome assembly GCA_006410875.1 of Neotragus pygmaeus. Taxonomy (NCBI): domain Eukaryota; kingdom Metazoa; phylum Chordata; class Mammalia; order Artiodactyla; family Bovidae; genus Neotragus; species Neotragus pygmaeus. The sequence goes on from SJYV01001595.1 coordinate 578,254, forward strand.
ACCCATGGAGCATGGAGATATCAAAAGGTGCAGTTGATCTAAAAGTGAAATGTTTCCATGACTGACCTTTCTTACACTTACCAGGAATGCTGAGAATTTGAGTCTTCCACTTACGGGAGAGGCCAAATCAAGAGTTCCTAACTTTTTCAAGCACAGAGACAGGCATGTAGATCAGCAGTCCACAGGCTTTTTCAGTAAGGGACAGAGAGTAAATACAACATCACTGTTGCAACCATCCAACTCTGCTTATATAGTGGAAGCAGCCATAGATAATATGTAAGCCAGAGCGTGACTGTGTGCCAATAAAACTTTATTAATATTTACAAAAGCAGACTGAAGACAAGATTCGGCCCTTGGGTCTACAGTTTGTTGATTCTGTTTTAGATCTAAATCCTCTGATTCTCTCTGATCATTTTAAATTTTCCTCATCACTCCAGAAAATAATTAGAGGGACTTTCATGTCATAGAGTAGAAGTTCAGATTTGAAAGAAGTGTCTAGAATTATTGGGGAGCTTGATTTAAAAAATGTTGATTCACATGCCCTCCCCATAAATTTTAACTTAAAAAATCTTACATGGGTCCCAGAAATGTGAATTTCCTAAAACTCCCCAAGTTGATTTTGATTCAAAGTCAGATTTGTAATTTCTTAATCTAGATAATATTCCCAGCTTTTCCAATAACTTTCAAATGTAAGGAGTATCACGTATTCCGGTAGGGTAGTTAATGCTTCCCTTGTTACTCAATTGGTAAAGAATCTGCCTGCAGTGCAGGAAACCAGCATTCAATTCCTGGGTAGGGAAGATCCCCTGGAGGAGGACATGGCAATCCACTCTAGGATTCTTCCCTGGAAAATCCCATGGACAGAGGAGACTGGCAGACTACAGTCCATCGGGTTGCAAGAGTCGGATACGACTTAGCAACTAAACCAATGCTAGCTACTACAATAGCAAATTCCAAATCTCAGACTCTTGACCCAGTAAAAATTTCTTTCTGTCTCACAGTCAGTCACTTTCCTCTATCTTATAGTTATGCAATCTGGAACTGTGTATGTGTGTGGTGGTGGGGTGGTAAAAAGAAATGAAGGAAGCAAACCATCTCGTTTCTTAGCCTGAACATGACACAAGGAACTTCTGCTCACATTTCATTGGCCAAAACTAGTCATGTGTCTTTAACCTTAATTGCAACAAAGGCTGGGGAAAGGACAAGAGTATATTAATGCTTGGTGAGCTCTACGTGTCTCTGACACACCTGCCATATTTTTATCTGAATCATTATCTGTGATTCTAGGATCCTACCTGCCTTCTCCAGACCACACAGAAAGACCGGATGCTCAGAAAGCACTGGGCCATCTATTAAAGTCTGAGCAGTTCCGAATAGACAATTCATAGTTGCTACTTCAATCTAGCTTTTTGCAAAGGTTAGATGCTTGAAATTCTGGAATGGAGCTTATTTTTATAAATCAACTTTTTTTTTTTAATTAGCTGGAAATTCACTGTGTGAATCCAGGGCTGTTGTGATCTCTGCCTTCTGAGTTAGATACACAGCAATAGGTGACATGGCGAAAGAAAACAGTAATTAGCAGATTGTCCTCATGTTTGCAGTTACAAAGGTTGGATGTTGGTTTAATTTAAGTAAATGGAGAAGGAACTGGCAACCCACTCCAGTACTCTTGCCTGGAGAATCCCATGGATGGAGGAGCTTGGTGGGCTACAGTCCATGGGGTCACAAAGAGTCGGACACGACTGAGCCACTTCACTTTCTTTCTTTCTTTCACTTTCACTTTAAGTAACACTGTATGTTTCCATGACACTCAATGTTAGAAAACTAAGAGGAGATGTAGAGACGGCCTTCTCCAGTTTAGTAGCCAGAGCAGCTAATGCCCCATTTTCAAAAGTGGGGGAAAATATCTAAATGGGAGGAACCTGCTTGAATATTTAGAGACACAGACATTATTTTTAAAGTTATAGCCCTCTTTAAAAAAAAA
>SJYV01001595.1:588021-662831 GCA_006410875.1 Neotragus pygmaeus
GCGGCAGTCCATGGGGTTACAAAGAGTCGGACACAACTGAGAGACTGAACTGAACTGATTGTTCTCGAAGGAGACACTAGTGATGCACTTATGAAAATCACAGTTTCATTTGCCAGTGGTGAATTATGGTTTGCAATTGTCCACACGCACAATCTGCTTATTCAAAGTAAAAAGAAATACTAATCGGTAAAAAGGTATTGTTTTTCAGTATACGGCCCTTATTCAGTATAAAGTGTGATCTTTAGTATACACAGGATGGTTTTCTGTAATAGACCTGTGAATTATCACTAAATTAAGTTGGTATTTAAACCTTGCCTCTTAACCTTTCATCTCAGAGCCCGTATCTGAATCCCTCATTTATTATCCTGATATCTCTCTCACCACAGCTATGTTTCAGTTGGTACAGCAGTCTCAGTCTTTCAGAATAATGTCACCTTGGAGAAAGCGAAAAGCATTATATTTGTTTAGCCAGTGTGATAGTGTTTGGCTCTGTCACCATTCCCAAAGGATCTTGGTTTACATACAACTACAGATATGACAAGACAGTCTGCAATAATTTCAAGTGTTAGACTCTATCTAAATGCTGAGAACGATTCCATAATTGTACAAGCACATAAAACCTGGCAAATAAATAGCCTTTTAAAATATAATGGAGTTAATTCAATGGCTCCAGTCCCTAAGAAACTACATATTGCAAACAACTGTTATAGCACTATGTTTTAAAATCAGTGTCTCTCTCAAAATCTTCAACAACTTTTAAAGAAAATAAAACAAGATTTCTAGGCTATTAAGCTGGGGAGAACATCCTTATGTATATGCAAAGAGTGGAGGTTTTTGCGGGGCCTTTTCTTTCTGTATTTTCTTTAGAATATTTACATGCTTGAAGACTTCATGTCTCACAGTGACAGAAAACTTCCATACAAGATTCATTCTCAGTAGAAAATAGATCAATAATCCTTCTTTAGATAAGAATTTCAGACAGAACAATTATCTAATAAATGTACTTAAATTGCCAGCTAAAAATGATTTAACATGCAGAAATCAAGAGTTTATCATTCACACATCACAAAGCCTAGAACAAGTATTCCATAACTTCATAGTTTACAGATAGAATTTGATTAAAATTTATTACAAACAAATGCTCTTTCCCCTGATTTCAAGATCAACAGGAAGATTCTGAGATTTTATCACCTACTTAGGGCCACTCAGTTCATAAGTCACAGATACTTAGAACAGACGTGATCTTGAGGGATTATCTAAAATAGCTTCACTTTACAGATGAAGAAAGGGGCTTGTGAAAAGAGTGAAATTCAGGGTGGATTTCCTCCAGTCTGATTGTATATGGCTCTACTCCCACATCCCCCATTTTCCAGCTTCCCATCAGCAGCAGAGGGTCGGTTTCCATCTACCCTTTGGGAAACTAGTAACTAGAAAGTGGTATGACNGACCGAGACACACAGCCTGAAACTGAGTGATGTGCGATCGCGTGACACAGCCCAGAACTCGTCGCTAGCTGATCGCAGAACACAGCCCCGACCTCGGCACAGGGTGAAGGTTGCACAAAGGCTGGAACTCAGTGCAGGGCGACAGCAGCACACAGGCCGGATCTTGGGGCAGGGCGACCTCGGAACTCAGGCCGGATTTTGGCTCAGGGTGACTGAGGCAAAAAGCCCGGACCTCGGCTCAGGGCGACCGCAGCACAAAGTCCCAAACTCAGTGAAGAGCGACCAAAGTGCACAGCATGGCCCTCAGCACAGTGTGACCCCAGCACACATCACAGACCTCAGGAGTTTGCGACCACAGCACACAGCCCGGACAACAATGCAGGGTGACTGCGAAACACAGCCCGGACCTCGGAGCAAGGCTACCACAGGAAACAGCCCGGACCTCGGTGTAGGTTGCCAACAGCACACAGCCCGAACCTCAGTGAAAGCTTACCGTGGCACACAGCCCGGAAATCACTGCAGGGCAACCGTGGCACAGAGCTCAGAACTCNACAGTTAGAAATGACTCATTGAGAAATGACTTCTGACAGCTTCCAGCTGCCTGGTGGGTTTTTATCACTGACTTTTACTGGGTCAAGGAGCAGCCATGTGTAACCCTTCGGGGCCGTTATTGGCTATAAACTCTGTGGCAACTGCACTTGCTACATCATTCATTTAACTGGTTCAAGACAAATACCAGGGAGACCAAAGTTAACACGCTCACAGACAGGATGTCTCATCATAAGCAGGAAAGAGAAATATTAATATCGTATCTGCCATAGGAGAACACGTAGATGGACTGAATCAAATCCATTACTGACACCACAGGTTAATGCCAAGAGCATGACCTAGTGATAAGGAGCCTGTTGCACTTTTATTTCTATACTTAAAAGCCTGCATATATGTTTCAACAGAATTATACAAAACTGAATCTTTTGAGTCATAAGATTCTGGAGCTCTAACATATTATTTCACAAGTGAGAAAAGGGATCAAATTTGAAGTATTTACTCAAGATCACACAACTGGTTAACAGCAGAACTCAAGGGGAGAACTCATTTCTCCTGATACCTGTTCCAGTGGGGTTTTTTGTTACATTTATGGTTCAGGAGNATTATTTCACAAGTGAGAAAAGGGATCAAATTTGAAGTATTTACTCAAGATCACACAACTGGTTAACAGCAGAACTCAAGGGGAGAACTCATTTCTCCTGATACCTGTTCCAGTGGGGTTTTTTGTTACATTTATGGTTCAGGAGGCTGACGGGCTGCAGTCCATGGGACCACAAAAAGTCAGACACAGCTTGAGGACACCCACACACACACACATAATTCTTTAACACTTCTAACAAGTTCATGCAGTAAAATGATCTTGCATGATAACCACATTTTAATTGTATTCTAATCTGGTTGTAATCTATCCCTGATGAGTCTCTTCTATTGGAAAGTACTGTGATGGCTTACTGCTGTAACATCTCTTCCTTTTCTCTTCAATAAAAAACTAGCTTAAAACAGAGTGACAAATTTATTGTTCTGGTCAATTGTGTTAATAATGCCTGAAATAAATATCATTTTGTCAGGGTGGAAGGAATATAAGGAAAATAGTTTAAATTTCCTTTTGTGAGGTTGTAATGTTGATCCTGCAATGATTACCTTTTGAAGCATGGCCCATGCTTTCACTTTGAAATGCTTATGGAATCTGAGGAAAAAGAATGACCTGAATTTAAGGTTAATTTTGAGTTAAAAAAGAAAAGCAGAGAGATAAGATCAAAGGCAGAATCATCCCTCAGGGCCTCAGGATCTCTCAGGAAAAACAGTTCTCTTCCCCTAAAATCTCATCAGGCAGAATGAAGCAAATGTACAGCTCTTAGCTCAGCCAGATACAATCAAAGCATTACATTCTAGTCAATAGAACAGGAATTTCCACAAAATTGATAAGGACAGACTGATGGGTAGAGGTCAAAGGACTTTAGAACTTCTGTTAGTATAATTTGCTCCCCCCCTCTCTTTTTTTTTATTTCCAGAAGATAGTGATTAAGACTATAGTATGAAAGAAAAATGTCCCACTGAGTCACAAAGCTAAGAACGTCTGCAGTCACTGTCCTAACGTAAGTTTCTTGTGGAGACTTATAGCTGTGCTGATTCACAGCTTCCCACACACACTGACGGGATAGCAGAAAAGAGCATCTCCCTCTTCCAGTTAATTATAAAATGTGTGCATCAAAAAAAAAAAAAAAAAGTCATATGGTTGCTTCAGACGAGTTGGATTTTTTTAATATATATTTACAGAAATTAAGTTCTCCCAATTAAATATATTTTATAATGAGTCATTTTCAGGTGGAGGAAGATAGCATTGTGGAAAGAAAAGACGACTCCCTCTGGTTTGATATTTTTAAAAATCACGAAAGCAACTTCAAATTGCTCAAAGATTCTTCCAATGGATGAGCTAAACTCACAAGCCGTGAACCAAAGAACTGAACGGCACAGGCAAGGAGACCCTGCTGTGACGTCAGCCACACAGCGTGCGCCCACGGGTGTCCTGTTCTTCCTTACACTTTCTCTCAAGGGGAGGGGAGGGAAACGAACATTTACCTAGTTCTCACTACATGTTGTGCCAGAGGCAATCATCTACTGGACGCCTTTCCACCTCAGTGTGAGTCTGTGGTATCTGATGCCCCCCTCTGTATACAGAGAAGAAACGTCCAGCCAGGGAAAAGTGGACTAAGATATACTAATTACATCATGTATATTCATTCAACAAACGTTCATTGATTAATCAAGCCCACCTGGAGCCAGAAGAATTTAAAATACCCTGAGTTTGCTTAAAACTAAAATAAGAAAGCCAACACACATGACTCAGAGATATGAGGACTTCAGGAAGTATGAAACACCCATTCCAGTTTGCTAGCTACATCATCAAGCACTAGAGATCATGCCTAGAATATATAAAGATGAACCAGTTGTTCGGAATTTGTATTTGTGTGTGAAATCATCTAATATTATGCACTGTGTATTAGAGTAACCATTAGCAACATGGAGCAACTTGATTGAAGCTTAAACTGGTTAAGTTAATACAATTTATAATTTGGTTTTTCAGTTGCAGTAGCTACATGTCAACTGCTTGGTGGCCACGTGTGACAAGAGGCGTGTACCAGGCAGCACAGATATGGAGCACCATCATCGCATCCCGTTCTACTGTACAGCACTGCCAGATTGTAAACATTCTAAGTTGAGATGGGGATTTAATATATAACCTTGTTTCAGAGATTTTTGAAAAATACTGCTTGCTTTGTATAACACTTTATGATTTTTCTTCAAAGCCTGGAAAAGAAGGAATTCCTTGGCTTTTCAGTGCTTAAGACTTGCCACTTTCACTGCCGTGGCCCAGGTTCCATTCCTGATCAGGGAGCTAAGATCCTGAAAGCCCGTGTAGCCTGGTCAAAAAAAAAAAAAAAGAAGAAGAAGCAGCCTGGAAAATAGTATCTATTGGGCTTCCCTGGTGGTTCAGTGCTTAAGAAACCAGTGTGTAATGCAGGGGACTCCGGTTCGATCCCAGTTCTGGTTTGACCTACTGAGCTGACACATCACAGCTTTTGAAGCCCAAGCACCTAGAGCCTATGCTCCACAACAAGAGAAGCCCCCGCAGTGAGAAGCCCACCCACCACAAGTGGAGAGTAGCCAGAGATCACTGCAGCTAGAGAAAGCCTGCACACAGCCATAAAGACCTAGCACCGCCAAAAAAAAAAGTAACTTAAAAAATTTTTTTAACAGAAATCATCTTTAAAAAAATTAATCTGATCCATTCTGAGATTACTCCCATTCTGTGGTGAAGGCACGTGACACCTCGGGAGACTGGGTGACAAACAAGGTCTTATGTTAGTATCCAGGAGCAGGAAGAGGGGCGGAACCTGCTCACCCAGGTGTTCAGGGCATGGTGCAGAAGCGCGACACTCAGAAGGCAACTGTGGCTTTGAATCCCAGCTCCAATACCTCCCAGTTGAGTGACATGGAACAAGTATGAAACTCTTCTGGGCTTCCGGTTCCTCATCTGAGAAAAATGGGGGTGATAATGACAGTCTTAAAGAAAGAAGCATCCATCACTAGATGGCTAACTTGGTATGCTACCCAGTGTGACAGTGGTCTTCCTCCTGCAAGCAGGATTTTTCTTTTTAATCTTAATTTAAATTTTTTTCAATGTTATACTCTACAAATAGGATCAACAGAAGTGGTTCACAATTTAAGAAGCTGATTTTGAGTACATTGACATTTCCAACTGTTATATATACTCTCCTCCCAGCTGCTATATTTGTGTTACTTCAGAATAGTTGTCAAGATTATATGAGAGTTTAAATAGTGCATAAATCTGACATGTCGGCATTCAATAAATGCAAGTCCCCTCTTCACCTTCTTCCTCTACCCAAACTTTTTTTAAGCCTTCCTGGTATCCACCTGTCACATACTTTAAAAGCCTAGATCCTATCCTCCATGGAAAAATGACTCAGCAAGCTTATTTACAATCTGATAATGTAACACATAGTTTCCACAAGAATCTATGTCACATATGATATCAGAAATCAGCAGTAAAATAGGATTAAACACTCAGAAACTTGTTTTTCAGGAAGCTTTAAAAATGTATCTATTCCTATATTGATTATCCAGCTAATACCTCCAGAGGGGTATATTCTAAATGTTTCTTCTGTTTGGCTTAGAAAAACATCATGGGATGACCCTAAAATGAACTTACCTTTCGAATTATTTTGGGTTCAAGATATTAAATTTAATTTACATATATGAAGTCAGTGATTTATAATTCTAGACCAGCTCTGAATATTTCAAGCTATTTTATATTTTAATTTTTCAAAAATATACCTGTATGGTATTCTCCATCAAGGTCTTCCCTCGTAGCTCAGTCGAAGAATCTGCCCACAGTGCAGGAGACCCGGGTTCATCACCGGATCGGGAAGATCCCCTGGAGAAGGAAATGGCAACCCATTCCAACAAGCTTGCCAAGAGAATCCCATGGACAGAGGAGCCTGGCAGGCCACAGTCCATGGGGTCTCAAGAGTCAGACATGACTTAGCAACTAAACCACCATTCTCCATCAGAGAGTCCTGAAACAAAGAAGTGAAAGAAGTCTCAAGTAGGTGGATGCTTTAAGTATCTTCTGGCTGGGACCACTTGGCCTGAGAATAGGCTGACACATACGAACTTTAAGGTGCTTGCTAACAGCTTGTCGTGGGTAGCTAAAATTTTGCCTTTACAGAGGCTCCACGTAAACGTTTCCTGGAATCCGAAACCAAGTCTGTGAAACCGGAAGTAAGGAAGGCATTATCCCATTTTCCCAGGTGAGAAGCTTGCAGAAGCAGGTACTGTACTGACAAGACACAGAGCACTATAAAACCAGTACTAGAACTCAAGTCATTTGACTCCTCCTCTGTTTTTTCTGTTATCCCAGGGGGCTCGGCGGTAAAGAATCTGCTTGCAGCGCAGGAGACGTGGGAAACGCAGGTTCGATTCCTGGGTTGGGANAAAGGCAAAATGATAGGATACCAAAAGAGAAACTCCCCAGGTCATTAGGTGCCCAATATGCTACTAGAGATCAGTGGAGAAATAACTCCAAAAAGAGTGAAGGGACGGAGCCAAAGCAAAAACAATACCCAGTTGTGCATGTGACTGGTGATAGAAACAAGATCTGATGCTTTAAAGAGCAATATTGCATAGGAACCTGGCATGTCAGGTCCATGAAAAAAAAAGATAAATATAATTTTTTAAAATTTGTATTTATTATTGGTGCAAAAGTTTGAAAAGTATGCTTCTTTTTAAAATCTTGGTTTAATGTATATTATCATATGTAAAACAGATCACCAGTCCAGGTTTGATGCATGAGACAGGGTGCTCAGGGCTGGTGCACTGGGATGACCCTGAGGGATGGGATGGGGAGGGATGTGGGAGGGGGGTTCAGGATGGGGAACACATGTACACCCATGGCTGATTCATGTCAATGTACGGCAAAAACCACTACAATATCGCAAAATAATTAGCCTCCAATTAAAATGAATTAGTTAATTTAAAAAAGTAAAACCTAGTTAAACCTGTGATCAGTGATTTAAAAATCTGTTTATAAGTTCAGTTAATACTTGGTTTTTAATGGCTGAATTCAAATCATGGTGTTATGGGCTGAATCATGTCTCCCCAAAATTCATATGTTAAAGTCTTAACCTTCAGCCATTCATAATGTAATCACCTTTGGAAATAAGATATTTAAATTGGTGATTAAGTTAAATAAGGTCATCAGGTTGAACCCTAATCTTATATTACTGGTGTCTCTATAAGAAGAGGATATTTGGACAAAGACATATATGCTCACAGGAAAAAGCCATGTTCGCACAGAGGAAGGAACTAGCCATCTGCAAGCCAAGGAAAGAGACCTCAAAAGAAACCAAGCCTACAGGCACCTTGATTCGATACTAGTCAACCATTAAAAAATAAGGAAATTTGTGACAACATGGAGGAAAGTGGAGAGGACCACGTTAAGGGAAACAAGCCACAGAGAGACCGACAAATACCATACACTAGCACTTTTATGTGGAATCTGGAAAAAAAAAAGATTGAACTCATAAAAACAGAGTAGAAAAGTGGTTACTAGGTGCTGGGAAGTGGGGAGAAACAGGAGAGGTTGGTAAAATGTACAAGCTTTCAGTTATAAGATGAGTCAGTTTGAGGATTTAATGTGTAAATAATATGGTAACTGAAGTTTTTGACACTGTATTTTATGATTGCAATTTGCTAAGACGTGAGAACTTAAATGTTCCCATCCAAAAAAAGGTAAATATGTAAGATAATGATGACTCAGTTAACATTTAATAAATCATCACATTTTACATCTTAAATATCTTATGATTTTATTGGTCAATCATACTTCAATAAAGCTGAAAAATAGTGGATGTGGGTCCGTATTTTAAATAATACTATTGATGAATGAAAAGAAAGGTACTTAATTTTTAATAGACCAGGTTCAATCATTGCTTTTCCCTGGTCAGGTGTCTCATGTAAGGAGTAAGCAAAAAGCCGTCTCCACAACATTAGAGATGTGCTTACATTATGAGTATCTTTTTAATCTGCAATTTTTCTGCAAGGGGCATTTACAAACCACAAATAGGTGTCTATTTGGTAAGTACTCATTTGGAGAAGGCAATGGCACCCCACTCCAGTACTCTTACCTGGAAAATCCCATGGACGGAGGAGCCTGGTAGGCTGCAGTCCATGGGGTCGCTAAGAGTCGGACATAACTGAGCAACTTCACTTTCACTCTTCACTTTCATGCATTGAGAAGGAAATGGGATCCCACTCCAGTGTTCTTGCCTGGAGAATCCCAGGGACAGGGGAGCCTGGTGGGCTGCCATCTATGGGGTCGCACAGAGTCGGACATGACTAAAGCGACTTAGCAGCAGCAGCAGCAGCAGCAGCAGCATTTGGTGAAAACAATGTAATCTGAAAAGCCACTTACTAAATGCTGCTTTGAAATACACTGAAAGCAAACAAGAGTGAGACTAACAGCCCATTCTCATCTCTATTCCTCAGTCAGGGAAAGCTCCACACTGTTCAGGATACAAGGGTACACAGCGAACTCACCCAGAAAGTCTGCTGGGGACTGTTGGCACCAGCCATTCTACCCGTGTTAGTAAGATAAATCCCTTTCTTATATTTTTAGACAGAAACAAGTAACAGTTCCAGTATTTTCTTCCCAGACCCCGTTGCTGCCTTTAGCCAACCTCTGGGATGCATGAATCTCCACCGTGGAGACCAGACTACTTGAATAAACAAAGAGAACAGCTGGGTTTTGAATTACTCCTTAGACAAAAGCCGTCTCTGCCCTGGCTCTATTATGCGTAGAATTATCGGGGCCCAGAGTGAGCTGCCATTCTCTGCAACGCCTCTCTAACAACAAATGCCAGCCCTCACACTTTCCACTCAAGGGCATTCACTCTTCTCTCTGATCTGCCACCTGATTGCCCTGCGGTGTGTCCCTCTAAAAGCAGAGACAAAATCATGAAATCACTAGGCATTCCCTAAAGGGAAATCTAGGGTCGAGTGTTATTCTTCGGTATTTCAGTCTCTGAGTTCAACCCAGAGGATGCACAGTTCAGAAGCAATATAATTGAATTTCCTTTCACCAGCCTGCCTGGGCTTGTTGTCTGTCACTCATCAGAGCCAATGTCTTTGTAAAGGGCTTTAGGAGCTGCATCTTAATGTCACTGAGCAGATAACATATTAACTGTTAATTGACACACGGAAATGCTCTGTAATTGTGTTCCTGTCTTTGTTAGAGGATGAAAAGTGACATGATTTACCACTGCTGTATTTTCTTCCAGTTTTCAGAGAGGTTATAATCTGAACGCCCCTCATCCCCTAAGGTCAAGTCACCGCGTCTCTGTCTCTGTGGCAAGATTGGTCTTCTTATTAAATTATACTAATATCTTTCAGAGTTTAAGCGATTGTTAAACTAATTTTCCCTCATAGTAATGGTGTTTTATTTTGGCGAGTGTTCTTTTTTTTTTTATCATACTGACAAAATTTCCCTCAAGGGTGTCATTTTCTCCTAGAGGTTGTGAAAGGTATTATGATATTAAAATGTTTAAATATTTAGTTCTAAGCCATTTCTATTTCTTCAAATTGCCTTCCATTCTTTATTAAGTCCTCATAGGCAATGTTATACAATGTTAAGTAAAGTGTATACATACAATCTTTTTTCCCAACTTTTTTCAAATATATTTTTTATGTCAGCCTACTAAATGAACTTAGGCATTCTTCATTTTCCCATGTTTAAAATAAGAAAAATAATGTCTACCTCTTGAGACTGTTTTGTGGATTAAATTATGCTAATGTGGTAGAATCAGCCAACAAGATGAGGGAAGCATGATTAAATCTGAATTTAATGTGAATATATTGATATAGCCCACAAAATTATAATTTTAACAGTAATCAATTCCTTCATATTATTTGAGACAGTTTATTTCTTCAGTTCACTGACAATGTCCAAAAGTGAAAATGCTAAATACATTTAGCATAAATTTATCCTACTTGCCTCTGAAATGAATGCAAAGTAACTGGAATCTGTCACCTTTCTTATTAATCTGTTAATAAAAACAGGAATAAAAACTTATATTTATGTGATGTTTTACCATTTGAAAATTTCTCCCGCTCACTTACTTGAATCAGTTAGAAACCTTATAAGGTTGATAGATATTATTATCCACACTTTACAGATGAGAAAAAAAATAAATTTCAGAGGCAAATAATTTATCCAACACTGGGGTTAGATTGAAGTCTGCATATTCCCAAGGCAATATTCTTTTCACCACAGCACACAGCCAAGACTCACTGCTCCCCAGAAAGAATCGAATTTCAGGGTTTTCTCATTTTTTTAATGTGAGTTTAATCAGTTTTCAAATATGTCATAGCTTCTTTTAATTTGCATTTTGTTATTTGCAAACAAAGCTATATGATTTGCTGCAGCGTGAGCCTACCTAATGTTCTGTTATGTAAACACTTTGAATAGACAGGAAGTAGATCTTTTACCACATCCTCCTGAGCCTGCATCTTTGGCCTTACAGTAAATAAAAAAAAAATCTTTTGCCTTCGCTATCATGCTCAGTTAGTTGACAATAATCCCCCAGTTAAATAAGCTTGTTGGAAAAGACCTTGCTTTGTAAACATAAAGCCTGCGACAGAAGTTATGGGAATCAAGGTAACTCAGTAGCCTTTCCTGTCCACTAAATTTCACTAATCAGTGCTCCTGGAAGGCTGGAAGCAGAATGCTTTTGTCTGTACAGACCCAGCACACCAAGTCAGTCCCGCTTCTTACTATTTCGGCATCCAAACTTCAGATCCTCAACCAGCTTACCCACGTGTCTTTCAGAGGGGGAATTTCCTAGCACCACAGCTGACCTCCACTAACCCAGATTGCCTGCAGTCTCAGGGTTTGTTTCGAGCCCATTGGCCTTTGAGACTGGGGAGGTCAGTCAGTTCCCCAGGGCATTCATTCCTTGCTGTCTGTCTCAGGAGGGACTTTTCTTTGTTTGTTCCCAACTTGTAAGCCCTAAGGCTGCCCCACTGGCTCAGTGGTAAAGAGTCTGTCTGCAGTGCAGGAGACACAGGAGACACAGGTTTGATCCTTGAATCAGGAAGATCCCCTGGAGAAGGAAATGGCAACCCACTCCAGTATTCTTGCCTGAAAAAAAAATCTCATGAACAGAGGAGCCTGGCGGGCTACAGTCCCTGGGGTCACAAAGAGTTGGACATGACTGAGCACAGCACAAGCCCTGCCAACTTCAACATGAAGGCAGTGAAGCAAAATGATGTTTCCCAAAGGGAAACGAAGGAAAGACTGTATTAAGAAAATCTCTTTTTAAACTCCTGACTTTATGAAACATTTAAGTGAACAAAAACTGTTGATTGTCTTAAATATGCTGAGTATGCGATGCCAAATTTTATTCTGAGACCTATATCTTGCTGTCTAACTTAAATGATTCGGTCATTACCTTTTGGAAAGGCCAGCATGAATGACAGAGTTTCAGTTGTTCAGGAAGGCCTGGAGAGAAACAAGGAACTGTTCTAGCAGGAGAAACCAGCAGTGTAGACCAACATATTTCTGCCAGTCACTGTAAACTTCTAGCACAGAAATCATGATTGTTGCTCTTCAGTCACTCAGTCATGTCTCTTTGCGACTCCATGGACTGCAGCACGCCAGGCTTCCCTGTCTTTTACTATTTCCCAGAGTCTGTTCAAATGTATGTCTACTGAGCCAATGATGCCATTCAACCATCTCATCCTTGTCCTCCCCTTCTCCTCGGGCCCTTAATCTTTCCCAGCATCAAGGTCTTTTCCAATGAGTTGGCTCTTTGCATCAGGTGGACAAAGTATTGGAACTTCAGCTTCAGCAACAGTCCTTCCATTGAATATTTAGCACTGGTTTCCTTAGGATTGACTGGTTTGATGACAAATGTCCCTCTAGTCACAGTTATGGTTTTTCCAATATCCATGTATAGATATGAGAGATGGGCTATAAAGAAAGCTGAGTGCCAAAGAATTGATGTTTTGTGTGGTGTTGGAGAAGACTCTTGAGAGTCCCTTGGACTGCAAGGATATCAAACCAGTCCATCCTAAAGGAAATCAGTCCTGAATATTTTTTGGAAGGACTGATGCTGAAGCTGAAACTCCAATAATTTGGCCACCTGATGTGAAGAACTGACTCACTGGAAAAGACCCTGATGCTGGGAGAGATTAAAGGTAGAATGAGAAGAGGAAGACCTACATGAGTTTGAGCAAACTCAGGGAGTTGGTGATGCACAGTGAAGCCTGGCATGCTGCAGTCCATGGAGTTGCAAAGAGTCAGACACGACTGAGCAACTGAACTAAACTGGACTGGTTTGATCTTGCAGTCCAAGGTTCTCTCAAGAGTCTTCTCTAGCACCACAATTCAAAAGCATCAATTCTTTGACACTCAGCCTTTTTAATGGTCCAAATCTCACATCCATACATGACTACTGGGAAAACCTTAGCTTTGACTAGATGGACATTTGTTGGCAAAGTGATGTCTCTGCTTTTTAATATGCTGTCTAGATTGGTCTAGCTTTTCTTCCAAGGAAGAAGTATCTTTTAATTTCATGTCTGTAGTCACCATCTGCAGTGATTTTGGAGCCTAAGAAAATAAGTCTGTCACCATTTCCATTTTTTCCCCATCTATTTGCCATGAAATGATGAGATTGGATGCCATGGTCTTAGTTTTTAGAATGCTGAATTTTAAGCCAGCTTTTTCCTAATTTCTATTGGTGCAATACCAATTCATTTACCATGTGCTGGTAGGCATCGTCTTATCTGAAGCCCATAAGAAGTGTCAAAGGAAGTATTATGATTTCTCTCCATTCTGTTAAATGAAAAAACAGTGGTTTGGAAAGTTAAGGTGGTTTGCCCAGGGTCACCAGCTAGGCAGGTACAGGAACAGAAACAAACGCTATGATTCCTCTGTGGTATTCGACTTCATTTTCCACCTACGAAAGGGAAAAACGGCACATATACGTATGAAGAAAAAGTGAAAGTGTTAATTGCCCAGCCCTATCCAATTCTTTGCAACCCCATGGACTGTAGCCTGCCAGGCTCCTCTGTCCATGGAATTCTCCAGGCAAGAATACTGGAGGGGGTAGCCATTCCTTTCACCAGGGGATCTTCTCCATCCAGAGATTGAACCCGGGTCTCCTGAATTGACAGACAGATTCTTTACCATCTGAGCTACCAGGGAAACTCATACCTATGAAGAGGTGTCCTTAAACCTGTAAAGGCTCATTTTAATAGCAGCTATTTCTATATAGGTAGTGTTCTTGTCAACTTAATGCGCTGCTTTTGCTATTCCTCTTAGGAACTCTTTTTAAAGCTTCTTTGCTGCACCAGGTCTGTTAATACCATTTTGCAAAGCTAATAGCCCCCAGTGAAAAGCAGCCTTATTAGTTAAACAAACTAACAATTTGATTCTCAATCTGAGAGCAAAGTCATAATTGATGAATCCGCAGTGACCCAAGGGTTTTAGCTGGTTACTGTACACTAAGCAAACACATTTGTCTTCTCTATTTGAGTTAAGCATGAATTACTAAGTGTATGATTTCAGGAGCCACTTTTCCCCTTTTCACTGTCATAGGTCTGCTTTTAAAGTCTTCCATGTTTTATTTTAAATGCAGTCATTTCAGCTGCACTTTAGTGTTTTTTTCCATTTCCATATCAAAACCTTACAGAAAGTTACAAAGCCATCTGAGTTCTTCCACCTTAGAAGTTAGAGATCTTTGTTCCATCGTCTAGCATTCAAGTTTTGCCCCATCCTGTTTAAGTTGGATGACTTTTCCCGTAGAGGAACTTAATGTATTCCACTGAGTTCCCTTCACAATCTCCGCCATGTGTGGTCAATTAAATCCCAGCAGAATGTAGGAGTGTCCATTGAAACTACTTCCTGGGAAGCAGCAGAGTTTACTTCTAGTTTCTAAATATCATTGGATCTTCATGGGGATGATTTCTTCTCTATAGACTCGACACAGCACACATGGAGTTAGACATGACCCCACCTACATCTAATTTGGCAGCAATCTACTCTTTGAAGAAACCATACTGTTTTCATTAAAGATCTTGGTCATTCCTACTCTTCATAGGTTTATCTTTATTTTCTCTAAGTGCTTTTGTGCAAATGTGCACCTGGATTTTAAAGTAGATGCACCATTCGGAAAAGCCTATATAAAATTATCTCTAGTAAAATAAAATTGGAACACAAAACAGATGCCTGGAAGACAATTATGAAAAAAATTATGAGAGTCAAATGGTGAAAATATATTTTGAGCTTATTTTAGTAGAGGTTTTAGTGGTGGTGGCGGCGATGGTGGTGTAAAAATGCCAGGACCAATTTTTAAAATGTGATAAAGTAATGCAATACTTTGTGGTTTTTTGGGGGGAAATGTTCCTTAAATCTGATAGTGGAAAAGTGTTTTCCTCTGGTTTTAGATACCTATGTAAATGTGCCTGAGATAAACTAATCATTGTTACACTATACCTAGAGGAAGACCATATGTAGTTCATATTGGCGAGGATTCAAAAAGTTTTTTACAATAAAATTACATTAACATGGATTTACTCTTTGGTTACTGTTAGCCATTAATCTTGGAGATATGAACAGTTAACAATAGCTAGTTTCAGTATAAATCATGTTTCCAGGGCTATGTTTCCCTACTTAAAAGAGTAAACTGTGTTTTAGACTCTAGGGTAATTTTTATATTTGCATTTATTTATATTTAATCTTATTCGTTAATNAGCCATTAATCTTGGAGATATGAACAGTTAACAATAGCTAGTTTCAGTATAAATCATGTTTCCAGGGCTATGTTTCCCTACTTAAAAGAGTAAACTGTGTTTTAGACTCTAGGGTAATTTTTATATTTGCATTTATTTATATTTAATCTTATTCGTTAATTTTGTTTTTATGCAGAGGAGTTTTGCTCTGTATAGTTGAGGCTCTGTGAATTGCAACCTCCACAGCACAACCAGCACATTGTATATACATACATGTCATATACGCATGGAATTTCAAGCAAAATTATTTTGTTAAAAATCACATAATTTCAATAATCTTTCTCCCAAAATATTTCAATTAAAAAAGATACATTGTACGTGTTTTAAAATGGCCAGTTATCAAAGAAGTATAAAGCCAAAACAGGAGAAACATTATCCTGTAACATAATCCCCCAAAAAAGGCCAAATTACTTGGCTCAGTTACGATTGTATATGTGCCCAACACTTAGGTTAAAAACATTCAAATAAAAAAGGTTAAATTTGGACTGATTTTCCCAAGCAGTGGCAGAGCCTCTGAAAGCCCCTGCTCCCTCATACAATGACTGAAATACAAAGGAACTGCCTTCAATACAGCCGATCTGAAAAAGGTCTTTCCAGAATAAACGTTTGCAAGAAGCTAAAAGAATCAGGGGTTTTGAAAGGCCCTATTACTTGCTATGGTCCAGCAGCACTGGCCTTCATCTGTTCCGCAGACAGGCCCGGCTCTGCCCCAGCTGGGCACTCACAGGCCTGTTCTCTCGTCCTAGGACCCTGCTGTCCTCTCTGCTCACCCAAGCAGGTTCTCCTGCTTCCTCAAGCTGAAACATCAGCTTGTCCAGAAGTCTTCCCACACCAAACAACCCAAAGTCATTTCCCAGCTAGTCTCCCTCAGAATAGCGTTGCTTCATAAAACTTCATAAAACATATATACATACATACACATACTGCTGCTGCTAAGTCACTTCAGTCGTGTCCAACTCTTAGCGACCTCATGGACTGCAGCCCACCAGACTTCTCCGTCCATGGGATTTTCCAGGCAAGAGTACTGGAGTGGGGTGCCATTGTCTTCTCCGACATAAACATATATATATGTACACACATACATACAATATCTCATCAAATTTTGAATTCCAGCAATTGTTAGACATGCCACTGTATTACATATCACAAAGAGAAAGAAAAGGGTATCTGTCAATCTTAGGATGTATTCTGACGTCAAACATATTGAAATATAGGGGAGGACACGTGTACCTTAGAACCAGTGGGATATTATATATGTGTCTTTATATAGATCAGTGTCCCCAGCTGCTCTCAAGGACTACATCTGCATTGTTTACCCTGCAGGCCTAGCAACCAGCCCCTTGTCTACATTTGGTATATGTATACTGAATATGTAAACAAGTTGATGGCCAGATGGTCAAGAAGATATCTCATTGTTAAATACCATGCTATGTGAGAAGGTCTGCATCTTATTCGTGCGTGTGTGTGCTCAGTTGCTTCAGTCGCGTCCGACTCTTTGTGACCCTATGGGCTGTAGCCTTCCAGGGTCCTCTGTCCATGGGATTCTCCAGGGGAGAATACTGGAGCGGGTTGCTATGCCCTCCTCCAGGGCATAGCTTTTGGACTCTGAGTGGTGAAGAAGTTAACATCATACGGAGAGTAGGTTTGTTATCTGTTCCATACCGTCTGCATTGTCTTGAAGAATAAAAAAGAGAGAAGAAGATTATTCAGCCAGTCGATATTTAAACCCACTCTGGCCTGGATTTAAGCCATTTTTCATAGATTAGATACATTTTCTTAATTACTTGGATGGCTGGAGAAGAAAATGGCAACCCACTCCACTATTCTTGCCTGGAAAATTCCATGGACAGAGAAGACTGGCGGGCTACAGTCCGTGGGGTCACAAAGACTCAGACACAACTGAGAGTGCACTCCATTTATGTTTTACCTGAGAACTGAGTATCCAATATTACTGTAGCCATGGAAGAATTCTCCGTGAGAGCCAAAAAGAAATATAGCTACTGATTTAGCTCCTACCATTATTGGCTGTGCAAAATAAAAATGCTCTTGGTGAAATCCAGCTCTCACCAACACTATCATTAGTGTTCTTGAGGCTTCAGTACTATTCAGGTATAAAAATACATATTAACAGGAGATTAAGTCATAGTAACAGAGGAAGGTGTTTGTTTTGGCATTCTCTGCAATGATGTAGTAATTAATTCGTGGCAGTGTGCTTCTCTCTCTCCTTATTTTCAATCTATAAACAACGACCTCAGCTGATCTAGGATAGTAACAGAGGCAATGCCTTGCTAACATAATGAGAACAACACCAATGAAGTTGCCTAGAAAAGACTCCAGGTTACTAGACTGGTTCAACTTAACGCTGATTTAGGCATATGATTATTTTAAAGTTCTTTGGTATTTTTAGCTGAAAAGAAAGATGACAAGTGTAGCAAGTGTTATTGCTCCATTGCTTTTTTGCTAGGTGTGAGACAACGTTTTGCTCCATTAAATCAAAGCAAATAATGTTACAATGTCGTTTCCAGATTTCTAGCTCAACCCAGAAGGTTGATGCTTACTGTGAAGTCTCCGGAATTGGATCAAATTTTCAATTCAAATGAATAGAGCAACCATGCATCCGATGCCTCATAGATCTCCAAATTTAGCTTGAAACCTGTTCCCTTCTTCCAGATGACTGGCAGGGAGGCAAGGGGGAATTCACAGAATTAGCGAGCAAAGCCGTGGAGATATGATTTCTGTATATTCAGTGGTGTCTCTCTTTCACCAGTTTGTATTGAAGCTGGCATTACTAATAGGAATTACCCAGGTAAGCAATAACATTTAGGTATGTGGAAGTTAACCCTTTAAGGATTTCCCTTTATAAGGTCATGAAACTTGATTTTTTTTTTTTTTCAAAGCTAGAAGACTAGATGCGCAGAAGCAACAACGAGAAATCATTTTCCTAGAAGATATTTAGTCTCACCTTGCCTCCATTACAAGCCAATAATATCCTTTAGCATCTCAGGGATGGCTTGTGTCACCTCCCATCAAGGACTTCGTTCAGATCTTTGAGATTTTACAAGTGGTGAACCACTTCTACCATTCTACCTTCCTGCCCCAGAGGAAAATTGTGTTTAGGTAAAGTTGAAGAAAGTATGATGGGAAAGAGCAAAGGAAAGAAGAGGAAGAAATCAGAGATTACCTTTTTACCCTTTCATCTCCAAACTTTTTAATATAGAAAATATTCATAAATAGGACTCCCCTGGTGATCCAGTGGTTAAGAATCTGCCTTGCCATGCAGGGCATGCAGGTTCGATCCCTGGTCAAGGAACTAAGATCCCACATTCTGCAGAGGACCTAAACCTGCGCACCGTAAATTCTGAGCCACAGCACCACAGCTAGAGTCCAGGCACTGCAATGAAAAATATCCCACATGATGCAGTAAAGCTCTCCCTGCTGCAGCTAAGACCCAATGCAGCCAAGTGAAAGAATATTCCACAAAGGTATAGGGTATATATATTAGATGGAAGTAGTAAACATGGATCGCATCCCACTCCAGTACTCTTGCCTGGAGAATCCCATGGACAGAGGAGCCTGGTAGGCTGCAGTCCATGGGGTCGCAAAGAGTCGGACACAACTGAGCAANGACCTCAGCTGATCTAGGATAGTAACAGAGGCAATGCCTTGCTAACATAATGAGAACAACACCAATGAAGTTGCCTAGAAAAGACTCCAGGTTACTAGACTGGTTCAACTTAACGCTGATTTAGGCATATGATTATTTTAAAGTTCTTTGGTATTTTTAGCTGAAAAGAAAGATGACAAGTGTAGCAAGTGTTATTGCTCCATTGCTTTTTTGCTAGGTGTGAGACAACGTTTTGCTCCATTAAATCAAAGCAAATAATGTTACAATGTCGTTTCCAGATTTCTAGCTCAACCCAGAAGGTTGATGCTTACTGTGAAGTCTCCGGAATTGGATCAAATTTTCAATTCAAATGAATAGAGCAACCATGCATCCGATGCCTCATAGATCTCCAAATTTAGCTTGAAACCTGTTCCCTTCTTCCAGATGACTGGCAGGGAGGCAAGGGGGAATTCACAGAATTAGCGAGCAAAGCCGTGGAGATATGATTTCTGTATATTCAGTGGTGTCTCTCTTTCACCAGTTTGTATTGAAGCTGGCATTACTAATAGGAATTACCCAGGTAAGCAATAACATTTAGGTATGTGGAAGTTAACCCTTTAAGGATTTCCCTTTATAAGGTCATGAAACTTGATTTTTTTTTTTTTCAAAGCTAGAAGACTAGATGCGCAGAAGCAACAACGAGAAATCATTTTCCTAGAAGATATTTAGTCTCACCTTGCCTCCATTACAAGCCAATAATATCCTTTAGCATCTCAGGGATGGCTTGTGTCACCTCCCATCAAGGACTTCGTTCAGATCTTTGAGATTTTACAAGTGGTGAACCACTTCTACCATTCTACCTTCCTGCCCCAGAGGAAAATTGTGTTTAGGTAAAGTTGAAGAAAGTATGATGGGAAAGAGCAAAGGAAAGAAGAGGAAGAAATCAGAGATTACCTTTTTACCCTTTCATCTCCAAACTTTTTAATATAGAAAATATTCATAAATAGGACTCCCCTGGTGATCCAGTGGTTAAGAATCTGCCTTGCCATGCAGGGCATGCAGGTTCGATCCCTGGTCAAGGAACTAAGATCCCACATTCTGCAGAGGACCTAAACCTGCGCACCGTAAATTCTGAGCCACAGCACCACAGCTAGAGTCCAGGCACTGCAATGAAAAATATCCCACATGATGCAGTAAAGCTCTCCCTGCTGCAGCTAAGACCCAATGCAGCCAAGTGAAAGAATATTCCACAAAGGTATAGGGTATATATATTAGATGGAAGTAGTAAACATGGATCGCATCCCACTCCAGTACTCTTGCCTGGAGAATCCCATGGACAGAGGAGCCTGGTAGGCTGCAGTCCATGGGGTCGCAAAGAGTCGGACACAACTGAGCAACTTCCCTTTCATTTTTCACTTTCATGCCTTGGAGAAGGAAATGGCAACCCACTCCAGTGTTCTTGCCTGGAGAATCCCATGGACTGGGGAGCCTGGTGGGCTGCCGTCTATGGGGTCGCACAGAGTCGGACACGACTGAAGTGACTTAGTAGCAGCAGCAGCAGCAGCAGTAGCAGTAAACATGGAAAATATGCGAGACCATAGCCCACAAAGTATTTAATGATAACTTATTACTTGCTTTCTAGACTCTTCCAGTGATTGATATTTAGATCTCCCTTGGAGAAGCTCTATTGATTTTTGCTGCTTACTGTATCTATTTTTATTTTTCCCTTCATATCTTTATAAGCCAAGAAAGCAGAGCTTCAAGTCAGATGGAAGAACTTTTCTTCCAAAAGAACTGAATTTCACTTTGTTTTTTTTTTTTCTCAAGCCATCAAAATGGGTAAGAATTCCCTTTCCCTCCATAGTTCCCTCTGCCATTTGGTCATTAGCTGGGAACAGCCATCAGAAAGGGGCCACTGGGATGGATTCTAAAGGAGGGCAGCTGATTGTCTCCATCAACTATGCTCCACCAGCAGGCTCTCTTGAAGGAGATGTCAATGGCAAATTTCCACAGCCATCACATAGTATACTGATGAATACCAGGAAAGTATTCACAGGTAAATACATCTCAGTCATTTCAACACTGTCATAGTAATTCTATCCAAACAAATTATTTCTCAAAACCTAACATTCTGTTGCTTTCAGGTTTATAACAGATCAGAATCACACACCGGGATTTCTAGTGGCTCAAACATGGTAAGTGAACCTCCTTAGCAACAGACTAAAATCTGCAGGCTGTGGAACCATGCCTTCCTGACACCTGGGATATTGGATTTGCTACAACACATAATTGTTCTCAGCTATTTCCACTGTGGTTATTTTTCATTGTGCCACTCTGCAAGATAAAAAGGAAGGGAATATCAGATTTTGCTTTCCCTTCTGTTTCCATGGACACGGGTTTATAATTTTATATGAAAGTCAAAATCTGTCACTCTTACGAAATCTGTTCTTGGAGCGACTTTGCTAACAGCTTCGACTAATGCAGTAAAATAATTAGGAATCAGCAAAGAAAACACACAAAGGAGGGGAAATGAGCCCCTTCTTAAGGATGAACAAGGGAGATGACTGTGAGTGAGCCCGTAGTTTAGGAAAGGGATGAAATGAATGGAAGGCAATAAAGTACTTAATGAATGTGGGTGTTTTGGAGCATTGGATGGAATCGCAGCATGCAATGTGAGTATAAGTTCACTTTTAAGCCAGAAACAATTGAATTAATGTTCCTTTTAAACATAATAGAACTTAATGGTTAGTACTACATCCGCCTCCTGCTGTCTCTTATGCAAATATGTGAGTTTGTCAGCAGAACAGTTTCAAGACTCTTGCCATCAAGACATTTATCATTCCAAAGAAAAATTCATACTGATCTTCAGCCTACTTGATTTTGGCCTAGTCTACTATTTTGCAGGCCCCAGGTCTGTGGAGCTGTGTCGTGTGGTCCTCACCACATAAGGTTTAAAGAGGCCTTACTGTGTGTGAAGGACACTGGCAGACTGTAATTGGTATAAAAAAAAAAAACCTGAGGGTTCTTTGTTTTGAGGGAGTAGTATATGCAAAAATATAAATTTTAAACAGGAAAATTAGGAATGAATTATCAAATTATAAAGAATTCTTCATTTTTCTGGGAGAATTTATTTCACTAATACCATGAAATTAAAATGAATCAATTTGTGTACTACTCATGGTCTTGAAGTGTCTGATGTGGCCATGGTCCTTGTTCATATCAGGCTCTGAATATGGAGCTGCCCATCCGATCAGATCAGACCCACCCCGGATAATCTTATCAAGTAACTCAAAGTCAATTAGTGTGCAACTTTCACTGCATTTGCAAATCCCTTCAATTTTGTTATAATACATAATGTAACCTAATGACAGGAATGAATCCATCACATTCACAGGCAAGAGTAAGGGATTATACAGAAGATGCTCAGAGGCCATTTTATTGAATTCTGTCTGACACAGGTGAAAACTAAATCTTCATTTGATAGATAGTGGTAGATTTTTAATATAACTGGATTTAATTATTAGTCAAACTCTACGCCAGATGAATATCATTACACATTTTTAGCTAGATCTAGGAACTCCCATACATATAGACTTTGATTAAAGGTAGCCATGGTAACTAGAAATTTCATTATCATCTTAGCACCAGTATTTTTTTCCTCTGAGTACCATCCCAATCCTGAGAGAACGTGCTCATGTGTATGTGCAGTACTGGGGGATAAGGGTTAGGGGATGCCTTTTACCTCAGTAGAAGTGTTACTATTTAAAATTAATCAGAAATACATCATTAGCTGCTTGACAGAGGGCAAAGACTGCTCAGAAAATATTTTTAATGAGATTCACTTCCAAATTTCTTCTTCAGAGTATGTATGATCTCATTCTTCCATATGAATATATATGTCCCTAAATGTCATGTACAAAATAGACAAAGGGAAATAGATGAATAGATGGATAGATCAATCTTCTAGGCAAATATGAACACTGAGGAATGGTCTTCATTTTTAAGTTAGACATTTAATACCTTTTAGGCCAGACTTCTTTAGGCTAGAATTTTTCAGACATAAAATCTGCTGACCCAGCAAATGAAATGTTCTATTAAAGTAACTGACATATTCTTCAACAACCTTTCAAATATCACGTTTGAAAGCTCATCAAGAGTTATTTTCAAGACCCACTGTGTGAAAGGTGCTGTTCTAGACTCCTGGAAGTGGGCCTATTTCCTAAAGAGGACATAGAACATCAAGAAAACAAAAAGACAGGACGATTGCAGATAATAACACATGCTTTGAGGAAAATGAAATAAGCTGATCGAACGGGATTGAACCAGAGGCAGCAGAGATAGTTCAGTTCAGTCGCTCAGTCGTGTCCGACTCTGTGACCCCATGAACTGCAGCATGCCAGGCCTCCCTGTCCATCACCAACTCCTGGAATTCACTCAGATTCACGTCCATCAAGTCAATGATGCCATCTAGCCATCTCATCCTCTGTCATCCCCTTCTCCTCCTGCCCTCAATCCTTTCCAGCATCAGCGTCTTTTCCAATGAGTCAACGCTTCACATCAAGTGGACAAACTATTGGAGCTTCAGCTCCATCATCAGTCCTTCCAATGAATATTCAGGGCTGGTTTCCTTTAGGATTGACTGGTTTGATCTCCTTACTGTCCAAGGGACTTTCAAGAGTCTTCTCCAGCACCGCAGTTTGAAAGTATCAATTCTTTGGCACTCAGCCACCTTGGTCCATCTCTCACATCCATACGTGACCACTGGAAAAACCATGTCTTTGACTGTGTGGACCTTTGTTGGCAAAGTGATGTCTCTGCTTTTTAATATGCTGTCTAGGCTGGTCATAGCTTTCCTTCCAAGGAGCAAGCATCTTTTAATTTCATGGCTGCACTCACCATATCAGTGATTTTGGAGCCCAAGAAAATAAAGTCTGTCACTGTTTTCATTGTTTCCCCATCTATTTGCCATGAAGTGATGAGACCAGATGCTATGATCTTAGTTTTCTGAATGCTGAGTTTTAAGCCAGCTTTTTCACTCTCCTCTTTTACTTTCATCAAGAGACTCTTTAGATCCACTTCACTTTCTGCCATTAAGATGGCGTTATCTGCATATCTGAGGTTATTGATATTTCTCCCTACAATCTTGATTCCAGCTTGTGCTTCTTCCAGTACATTCGTATGATGTACTTTGCATATAAGTTAAATAAGCAGGGTGACAACGTACAGCCTTGACGTATTCCTTTTCCAATTTGGAACCAGTCCATTGTTCCGGGTCTGGTTCTAACTGTTGTTTCTTGACCTATATACAGATTTCTCCAGTGGCAGGTAAGGTGGTCTGGTATTACCATCTCTTTAAGAATTTTCCACAGTTTGAAGTGATCCAGACAGTCAAAGGCTTTAGTTGTAGTCAAGGAAGTAGATGTTTTTCTGGAATTCTCTTGCTTTTTCTATGATCCTACAGATGTTACCAATTTGATCTCTGGTTCCTCTGCTTTTTCTAAAACTATCTTGAACATCTGGAAGTTCTCAGTTCACGTACTATTGAAACCTAGCTTGGAGAATTTTGACCATTACTTTACTAGCATGTGAGATGAGTTCTATTGTGTGGTAGTTTGATCATTCTTTGGCATTGCCTTTCTTTGGGATTGGAATAAAAACTGACCTTTTCCAGTCCTGTGGCCACTGCTGAGTTTTCTAAATTTGCTGGCATATTGAGTGCAGTACTTTGATAGCATCATCTTTTAGGATTTGAAATAGCTCAACTGGAATTCCATCACCTCCACTAGCTTTGTTCATAATGATGCTTTCTAAGGCCCACTTAGCTTTGCAGTCCAAGATGTCTGGCTGTGAGTAACCACACCATCGTGGTAATCTGGGCCATTAAGATCTTTTTTGTATAGTTCTGTGTATGCTTGCTACCTCTTCTTAAATATGTTTTGCCTCTATTAGGTCCATACGATTTCTGTCCTTTATTTTGCCCATCTTTGCATGAAATGTTCCTTTGGTATCTCTCAGTCAGTAGAGCATCAGACTTTTAATCTGAGGGTCCAGGGTTCAAGTCCCTGTTCAGACCTCTCTGTTTGCTTCCCTGGTGGCTCAGATGTAAAAAATCTTCCTGTAGTGCAGGAGACCTGGGTTCAATACCTTGGTTTGGAAGATCCCCTGGAGGAGGGCATGGCAACCGACTTCAGTATTGTTGCTGGAGAATCCCCATGGACAGAGGAGCCTCGAGGGCTACAGTCCATGGGGTCACAAAGAGTGAAACCCAAATTTGTCTCTAAATCAATTTGCTCTTTTCCTTTCATTAATTAGCTATGATTTGTTATTTCAGAGTTGCTAAGGAATAGAAATATCATGATAGTATAATCTTTTTCTAAGCAGAAAAACCAACATTGATACACCTATTTTGGAATGAAAAGCGACAAAATATTTTCATGATACAGAAAAATCAAATATGACAGGACACTTTTCTTTTTAATAGCCTATTTTCAACCTATAACTAGTTTTTCCAGCTATATTTTCAGTACATGTGAACATGTGCAGTGACCTCTACAGCAAACTCTCAACATTTTGTCCACTTTAGGTAGCTAGGGTTTTAGATATCCAAGCAACTTACTTCACAGTGCTAAAAAAAAAAAAAAAAAAAGAATATGCATAAATTTCAAAGGATTCACTCCTTCAAACAGTATAGAGAGTGGAGCACAAAAATTTACAATCCAAAGTCAAGAACACAGAGACATCCTGATTCCAGTAATAGCAGACTACGTAATGAGGGCAAGTTCTATGGTATAAATACTTCTATTTGAAAGCGCTGAAGAGCCAAAGGGGCATTAAAAAAAAGGACAAAGATCCAGGAAAAGGCAGAAACCCAGAAAGAAAACTTTTCTATTTGGGGCCACTTTTCCCCTTGGAGACTTGTGCCAATTCCAGATAAAGTGGCTGAGAAGCTGAGAAACTGAGCCAGAGTACTCTTGACAATCTGCCAGAGTTAGGGGGACACAGTTTGGGGCCAGGGTCCACCAAGAAGGAGCGCTCACTCTTTGATCTCTGTTGAGACCTCAACATCACATCATAAGGATGAACTCAGAATTGACGGTCTTTTAAAAGATTGCAGGACACCTTTACAGCATCTCTGCATGTGAAAATTAGCATATCACAAACACAGTCAGAAGCTTCACAGAGCAAATGTTAATTCTCTTTAAAAAAAAGGTAAAATTATCTTAGACCTCAGATTATTTCTAAAAACAGTTGTGCACAATGTACTAAACGCAAAAAATAACCAGGCACAAGAGAAATAAAATTATATAAACTGGAAACAGCAGAAAAAATAGACAGTAATCAAACAGCAGTTACTTTAAGGTATTAGACTTATCAGATACAGACTGTAAAGTGTAATATTTTACTATTTTACATTGTTGATGAAGATAAAAGACAAGATTGAGAAATTCAACAGGGAACTGAAACACTAGTAATAAACAGCCACATAAAAGCTCAAAAACTTTGTTGAAAAATACAATAATTGAAATTAAGAATACAATGGGTGAGTTTAACAACAGATTAAATGAACTGAACAGGAAATTTGTGAAGTGAGGGTTAGATCAAAAGAAACATTCAGAATAAAATGAGACATAAAAGGATGGAAAGACACTCAGCTGATGCAGTGAGAGACTCTACCGAATAATAGGATTCATGAAAAATAAAGACCATCTGGGACAGAAGCAACATATAAAGGATAATGATATAAAACACCAAACGAAGGATTCGAGAACTCCTCCTTAATGATGCAGTATAAAAGCTTTCCATTTGAAGGAAGGCAAAGATAATGATACCTCCTCTCACCACTTCTATGGAAGCTTTAAGAATAAAAAGGAAGCAGTATAGTTGTCATTATTCTCAGACAATATGGTTACATGAATAGGAAATCCAAAAGAATCTACAGTTAAGTTATTAAAATTAATAGTTAAAATGAAGAAAATTAATTTTGCTAACCCTGAAAATATGATTCATTCAAAACAATTCCTTAATAAATATTCTTAACAAGCAAATAGGAAATACAAATAAATAAGACAGTGAAACTAATAAAAGGGCAAAATAAGTCTTAATCTCTGAAACCAATGAGGCAAAGTGATAAACAACAACAAAAAAAATCACCATCTTCTCCATCATGTACGTATTCCAAGCTGAGCTGCAACAAATACAGCACATACTGTGTCAGGCACTTGGAGAACGGAGAAATGGTCAAAGTTGATTCTTCTTTGCCTTTTTTTCAGTCTGTGTCTGATAAGTTTAACTTGATTTCTACTGTATTTTTCCTGCCGTTTCCAATTTATGTGACTTTATTTCCTTAGTGCTTACTTACAGCTTATAGTCTATTTACAGAGCTAAGACTACTGCAGTTGGGAATGAGTTGCAAAAGAGTATAAGTTTTATTTATTCATTTGAGCATATCCTCACTCAACAAAAGAATATTGATTTCTCATCTTCCATGAATCATTTTTTCTGAGACATTAAGAAAGATAAACAGAAATAAGACAAAATCTTTAGCATTAGAGAAGAGGTCAAAGAAGAGAGATCGGAAGCAAGGTCTGAAGATACAGAAATGTTTTGTGGAGGACCCAAGAACTAAGCTAAGCTTGCAATAGTGGAGAGAATTTGGGTAGAGCCAAGATTTGGCTACCCAAAAATGAGGGACATATCTGGTGGTCCAGTGGTTAAGAATTCTCCTGCCAATACAGGGGACACAGGTTTGACCCCTGATCCAGGAAGATTCCACACGCGATAGTGCAACTAAGCCCTGCACAACAGCTGTTGAGCCCTCTCTCCCAGAGCCTGTGTTCTGGAACAAGCGAAGTCACAGCAATGAGAAGCCCGCTCACCGCAGCGAAGAGTAGCCCCCACTGTCTGCAACTAGAGAAAGCCCACGCCCAGTAATGAAGACTCAGCACAGCCCCAAATAAATAAAACTTATTTATTTAAGTTTAGGAAAAATAAAATAAAAAGTGGGAGTAGACATGGGATGGTCATGCATTCCATCTCATAGACCAAAAGTTCAACTAGAAATTGGGAAAAATAAGGATGGATTTTTGGTTTTTTTAATTTTAGCAGTTCACCAATCAGGAAGAACTTTGGGCTTTTTTCACATGAGAAATGTCAAGGCATACGGGCTCAGAGGTCAAAGCGTCTGCCTGGAATGCAGGAGATCTGGGTTCGATCCCTAGGTCGGGAAGATCCCCTGGAGAAGGAAATGGCAACCCACTCCAGTACTCTTGCCTGGAGAATCTCATGGAGGGAGGAGCCTGGTAGGCTACTAGTCCATGGGGTCACAAAGAGTCGGACACAACTGAGCAACTTCACCTTCACTTTCACCCTTAATTACCTTTACTCTCTGTTTCCTAGAGTTAACAAATATTTATTGCATATCTGTTTCAGGTAGATGAGCATGGTGTTTAGAAGCATGGATTTCAAAGTCAGACTGGCCATGTTTGAACCTGCCTCCACCACTTACTAACCCTAAGTGACCTAGACACTCTTATCATATGGAAAAGGGATCCTGATAATATTACCTCGCAGATCTTTTACAAACGCTATATGAATTAATCCACATTACAACTTGCCCGATGCCTAGCACAAAATAGACACAGTTGTAATAATTACTGTTACCTCTTTTATGTCAAATGTTACACTAAACACTGTGATAGATGTTTTTCTTTTTTAAGTCTCTCCCCGCAAAGACCTTTACAATTTACTTGGAGTTTTGGTGGGGGAAGTTGCCACTGAAGTGTATGGTGAAGGATATTTAATATCATGAAGAAATGTTCAAATATATTGTGAAAAGAAAAAAAAAAATAAAGGAAACTGCAATAGGGAACTGAAGTATAGTCCCAAGTATCTTTTTTTGAACTCAGATAGGATTCCTAAAATTCCAGAAAATAGGAACAACTCTCTCTGGGAACTAGAAGTATGAGTGCCTTTTTTTTTTTTCCAATTATTTTGTTTTTTGAAACTTTTTATTTTGTATTGGGATATAGCCGATTAACAATGTAGTGATAGTTTCAGGTGAACAATACAGGGATTCAGCCATACAGATACATGCATCTATTCTGTCCCAAACTCCCCTCCCGTCCAGGCTGCCACATAACATTGAACAGAGTTCCATGTGCTATACACAGTAGGTCCTTGTTCGTTACCCATTTTAAACATAGCAGTAGGTACAGGCAACAGTCTGTGAGTCTCCTTCTGTTTTGTAAGTTCATTTGTATCATTTCTTCTTTGACTCCACATTTAAGGGGTATCATACGATATCTCTTCTCTGTCTGATTTACTTCACTCAGCATGACAATTTCTAGGTCCATCCATCTTTCTTCAGGAGCGTTTTTAAGAAACATTATTGGATTATAAACTTGAGGGGGAGACAGTGGGTGTAGTGGGGTTCACAGGCTTTGGGATCATAAAGAAGTGGGTAGATATCTCAGCTAAATCTCTGCCTGTGCAAACTTGAAAGAGTTTTTGTTCCCTTTATCTGTTCATTTTAACTTTCTCAGCCTCTGCTTCTTTCATCTACAAAATGAGAGGGCCTAGCACTTGTAGATGATTTACACACAGTGAATATTTCTGCAAGGCAAACTAACTTCCCCATAGCATTCATTCACAGCCTTCATCACCAGCTGCACAAATTCACCATAAGCCCAACTCCATGCCATTGGCCACCCAGTGTAACCAGAGCTACAAGGTGATCATATTGGTCTCAGACCCCTGTTAAACACTCAGTGATGTCCAAGGCAGTAGAAGTGTATATCTATTTCTTCATTCATCTGGCAAGAATTGATGTTGAATACCAGAATTTGCAGTACTATATGCTAGGTGCTAGACTTTGTAAATATCTTGCTTGTCACAAAGTATGAAATTAGATTTCATTTTCATTAACATTCATTAATTCATTCATTCAATGATTATTCATGAATTGTATTTACTATGCTAAGCAATGAGTGTGAAATTAGTTTATCCCCAATCCATTTCTTCTAGCCTCTTAGAGAAACTACAGTTGGTTCTACTTGTGGTTTCCAAAAGAGAACTAAAATTATATTTACCTTTGACTATAAATAGCATTGGAATAAGCACAAGTCAAATAAATTCTGACTGATCAAATCCTAGCAGCTCCTATATGACATTTCAATCCTTTCATGCTGGTTTTGAGCTATTTGAGTTGAGATATTTTGAATTTACTTGTATCAAAAGTCAAGATCAGATGCTGTCTCATATTCTATCACAGTTTCAGGTAACACTGGAAGTTTAAAAGTTTTAATTTAATCTGAAAGTCTCTTATTTCATAATCGTCAATGCCAGATAACCAG
The DNA here is from genome assembly GCA_006410875.1 of Neotragus pygmaeus. Taxonomy (NCBI): domain Eukaryota; kingdom Metazoa; phylum Chordata; class Mammalia; order Artiodactyla; family Bovidae; genus Neotragus; species Neotragus pygmaeus. The sequence goes on from SJYV01001595.1 coordinate 618,342, forward strand.
AACTTGAATGAAGGAAAAAAGAAAGAGCGACAGGGTCTTTTCCTTCACAGCAGTTTTTCATGCAGATCTAACTCTGAAATCCATGCAGAATTAGATTCAAGAAATGGTGCTCTTATGAAAAGTGTGCCACCCATCCCTATTGTTCATAAGAGCTGTCATAGCAAAAAGTTTAAAAGAATCTACAGTAATAGAAGACTAGTTAAATAAAGTATTGTATTTTCACAGAATGGAATATGCAGTCATTGAGCTATCATAGACAGAGACATGGAAAATTCTACAAAATAAATTGCTATATAAAAATCAGATTACAAAATAATATTTATAGGACATTTCAGCCTCACAATTTTGACCCAGTTAATTTTGTCTCTAAAGAAATTTTGACCCTCAGGATATTTTATAGTACAAACATTTTTATCAGGTTAGGCCAATATTGAAAAAATTTTCAAGAAATTGGATCCCAGAGAGTTCTTGAGTGGTCCAGTGGTTAGGGATCCATGCTCCCATTGCAGGGGGCATGGGTTCAATCCCTGGTTGGGGAACTAAGATCCTACATGCTGTGAAGTCCCGCAGAACAAAAAAAAAGAAAGAAAGAAAGAAATCATGTCCCAGACAAACACCACTGAGCCAATTTATTTCTTGATCAAAACAGTACTGTAACCATTTTCAATATTTTTTTTCAATTTTCTTCATTTAACTGAGATCATTTCATTGACATTAGTCGTTTTCTACCTAAATTATAAAATCATAATTTCATTCATCAACAAGATTTTTGTCACATCAATTTTTGTTGATTTCTTTCCATCTTTGTGAATTTTTCTTTTGTTACCATTATATCTACCAAGTTCAACATTTCTGGATGAGAGTTTGCAAATATAAATATTGTTAAGGTCTTATTCTTCTATTAATTTTAATCAATGACAGTTTTTACCACGGGCAGTTTAAGACAATGTCAATTTTATTCCATGGAAATTATTTCTGCCAGTAACATTTAATGCAAATGTTATAGTTTCTCAGTTAACCCATGTGAAAACTGTAAGCAAATAATTTTTTTTAAAAAAGGGAAGAGAAAGAGGTCAGGAAAGGAAAATAAAATGAGTGAATGAAAGAGAGAACAGGTGAAAGAGGAAGGCAAGAAAGAATAAAGAAAAGGGAGATCAAAAAAAACATGTGAAGAAAGAAACAGGTCAACACATAAGAGTTGTCAAAGCAGAGGGATCAAAATGGAGGGATAGGATATGACTAAAATATAACACAATAATGCTATCTTTTCAAGCTTAATCTGGAGAATGCAATGGCACCCCACTCCGGTACTCTTGGCTCCATGGACGGAGGAGCCTGGTGGGCTGCAGTCCATGGGGTCGCTAAGAGTCAGGCATGACTGAGCGACTTCACTTTCACTTTTCACTTTCATGCATTGGAGAAGGAAATGGCAACCCACTCCAGTGTTCTTGCCTGGAGAATCCCAGGGATGGGGGAGCCTGGTGGGCTGCTGTCTATGTGGTTGCACAGAGTCAGACATGATTGAAGCAACTTAGCAGCAGCAGCAGCAAGCTTACTCAGGCCAGTGCTTGCCCTTGATAAGATAAATTCCTGAAAAGCTCCTCCAGAACATTCCTGTAATTCTTGGTTTTGGTCTCCCTACTGATTGATCTGCATCAGAGAAAGGATGAATTCACCACATCAATGAAGGATGTTTTTCTGTTCAGTTCAGTTCAGTCTCTCAGTCGTGTCTGACTCTTTGCGACCCCATGAACCACAGCACACCAGGCTTCCCTGTCCATCACCAACTCCCGGAGTTCACCCAAACTCATGTCCGTTGAGTCAGGGATGCCATCCAGCCATCTCATCTTTTTACATGACCATATAACAACCAGTTAAAACATGTAACATTTTATTAATATTTTGTTTGTTCTGCATGCTAAACCATTAACCTAAAGTTGTTCATCAACATGAACACTAGGTATTTGGACATCAATCTGGTTGGGTACACAGAGGTTGTGATATTTATAGCACAAAATAAAATATATTGATCTCCCTGGTATCAAAGATAAGGCTAAGATCAAGGTAATGAATGTATTAAATGCTAGGTGTTGATCAAATGCTGGGTAAGGGGCATGAGGAAAAGTACAAAGTAGAGCAGATGAGAACAATGCTGGCACCTTCCCAAATGATGTATTTGCATCCTGGGGCCACCCTTGGAGCCAAGCGAGGTCTTCATTTCTGCCCTTCTTCATCTCCAGCTCCCAAGCAATTAACTTTACTGCCCCAGACCAATAGTGTTCAAGCCTCTCACTTCTTTTTTGGAGGCACAGACTCCAAAAATGTTATGCAAAAGGATAACTTTTAAAATCAGGAAAAGTTACTCTTCTGGAGCTAGAAGGAGCAAGAACAAGAGCAGGTTTGGTGGAGGGGTAAATCTCACACACCTCGTTTCTTGCTCCTCCCCACTCCAGTCACCCCACAGTGACCTTAGCAGGAGACCCACAGAACCCAGTTTGAGCCCTCACTGACTTAGACTTCATAAATTTTACTAGTAAACTTGCAAGGGTAGAGATGCCACAGCTTTGACAGAGCCTTGAAGGCTGAACCAATGTATTACATTTTTTTAGCTGCACCATGAGTCATGCAGGATTTTAGTTCACCAACCAAAAATCAAACCTGTGCCCCTTACCTGCATTGGGAGATTGGAGAATTAGCCACTGGACCACCGGGGAAGTCCAACCTATTAAAAACTTACATTTTAAACATCTCTTAGAAGTTCACTGCTGATTTTAAATTAGATTATTAAATATAATAATAATGATAGCATCTTCTTCTTTCTTGACAATATTTTAAGTGTCCACATGTATAATATATTTAATTCTCTTAACTCTGAGAGATCAATATTATTATCTCCTACCTAGAGATGAAGAAGTCAAGCCACAGAGAAGTCACTAACTTGTCTGAGGTCATATAACTTGTTAGTGAAGTTGAAAGGTATTAAAATCAAAATCTGATGCATGTTTCATTTGCAAGAGTAAGAAATTATACTTGAACACAATCATGGAAAAACCTTCAATAATTCCAAATCATATGGCATTTTCTTAACAGTTCATCTCAAACAATTTCCATAGAGTCACAGAAATTAATTCTCTAGGCCTAATGGCTGGGTGGCATCACTGACTCGATGAACACGAGTCTGAGTGAACTCTGGGAGTTGGTGACGGACAGGGAGGCCTGGCGTGCTGTGATTCATGGAGTCGCAAAGAGTTGGACACGACTGAGCGACTGAACTGAACTGAAGTCATAAAAGGTCATGAAAATTTGGTCTGAGTGATTGAAGATCTTTTAGGAGTCTTTGATTCTTGATAAATTCACTTTTAATATGAGCAATCTGTGACAATAATACTTGCCTAACAAAGTCTTCTTACACAACCCACTGACAGTCTTTTGGACTCTGTGGGAGAGGGAGAGGGTGGGATGATTTGGGAGAATGGCATTGAAACATGTATAATTTCAAATATGAAACAAATGACCAGTCCAGGTTCGATGCATGATACAGGATACTTGGTGCTGGTGCACTGGGATGACCCAGAGGGATGGTACGGGGAGGGAGGAGGGAGAGGGGTTCAAGATGGGGAGCACGTGTACACCCGTGGTAGAATCATGTTGATGTATGGTGAAACCAATACAATATTGTAATTAGCCTCCAATTAAAATAAGTAAATTTATATTTTAAAAAATAAATAGAGACACATCACACACACAAAAAAGATAAAATCTACCCCCAAAATATACTTCTTCCAAATTTTTGTTGTGTCGAAGGGGGAATTAAAGTCAAAGATATACTGTTATCATCAGGGGCATAATATATACCAATAGAAAGAAAATGAGAGATATTATAACTAGATTTAAAAATTCTAAGTATTATGAAAGACCAATAATGTGCATGGAAATTATCAATGGAGGATGAGATTTCAAATGGATTTTGGAGAATTCTGGAGTTTTACTAATTTATTTTAAAATTATTAAATATATATTGAATGCTTAACAACAATAAAAGCTTTAACTTTGATTCTTAAAGAACTACTATAATGTCATTAATTCATTAAAAAGTCAAAAGTTATTTATTGACTACGTACCAGTAATACAGATTTCTCTGCTGGCTCAGATGGTAAAGCGTCTGTCTACAATGTGGGAGACCCAGGTTTGATCCCTGGGTCGGGAAGATCCTCTGGAGAAGGAAATGGCAACCCAGTCCAGTACTCTTGCCTGGAAAATCCCATGGACAGAGGAGCCTGGTAGGCTACAGACCATGAGGTCGCAAAGAGTTGGACGCGACTGAGTGACTTCACTCATTCACCAGCAGTAATACTGACACTATCCTCAGTAACACAGATATAAACAGAACTGAAAGTTTCTGCTCTCATGGAGTATATTCTGATGGAGGGAGGCAGATGACATACAAATGAAAGAATAAGAAAAGTACTGGACAGTCATAAGGAGCGTGTAAAGATAGCATGATATGACAGCCAGAGTCTGGGTGGATACTACAGATTCAGTACTTGAGAAAGTCATCTCTAAGGAAGTGATATTTAAGCTGAAACCAGAATGGTAAAAAAAGAGCCAGTATTTGAAAATAAGAGAGAACAAGCGACAGGAATGGATAGTGAGAAGACACTAAAAGTGCCTGAAAGAAAGGTGACCACCGTGGTTGGAGCATCAGGGTCAGTGGAGGAGCGCGACGGGTATTGAGGCTGCAGTTGTGGGCCTCCCGAGACAATGACAGATTACATATAATGAGAAACATTGATGAACAATAACATCCTTCCTTAGGATAAATGTTATGGAAACAATAAATATGGACAACCTTCTATGAGAGCAAAGAGGCACCTAACCAAGACCAGGAAATGTGATACTGACTTTAAGCCCCACAGGATGAGAGGAGTGAGCCAGACAAGGCGAGGCTAAAGGCATTCCAAAGAAAGTTCTAGAACAGCAAATACTTCATTGCAGCCAGAGCCTAGAGTCCAAAGCAGGAGTGTGGCGAAAGATGAACCTGAAGACACAGGCGAGGACAAAATGATAGTCATAAAAATGCCACAGTTTGAAGTTATTTTTTTAACTGAGTAAATCAAACCACTAACACAATATAGATATAACATATATGTTAATACGTTAGAAAGTGGCCTTCAAGAGCCTAGTGTTCTAAGCAATGAGGACTTCTATCTTATTTCTAGCACCCCAGAAAAAAACAAAAGTTAAAAAAAAGAATACTAGTTCTTTGCCAAGCTCAATCTCAAGATTCAGTCCTCACCTGGAAAGTTCTTACTTTCTATTGACTACTGTCAAATGAAAGTCAGTGACTCCCCACTTCGATAGTTCATTCACCAAATATTCTGGGGCCCTCTCTGCAGCATCCCTCCCTGAAGGAAGATGGCATATCGCTGCTCTGATGGATTCAGAAGTGCTCACGTGACCTGTTTTAGCCAATGAAATGTAAACAGAAATAACCGGATGTCACACAGAGGCTTTTAGAACTGGCAAACTGTTCGTGTTTCTTTTCCCTCTGCTACAACCACCAAGGGGTCCAAGTAAAGCCGGCTACATCAGATGACAGGACTCAGCACGACGGCCAACATGGAAAGGACGCAGTGAAAATGGTTTTGTTTTGTTTAGTTGTTCAGGCATGTCCTACTCTCTTGTGACCCCGTGGTCTATAGCCCACTGGGCTCCTCTGTCCACTGAATTTTCCACGCAAGAATACTGGAGTAGATTGCCATTTCCATCTCCAGGGGATGTTTCCAACCTAGGGATCAAACCTGCATATCCTCCACTGCAGGGGGATTCTTTACTACTGAGCCAATAAGAAAATAAATCAGCCTATTAATCCCTGAGGTTGAGGGTGGGGCAAGGCTTGTTTGTTACTGCAACGTAAACTAGCTTATCCTGACTAACAAATTCACAAATACAGACTTCCAAAGCAGAAGGGATGAGGCAAGAGATGCTGAGTTAACACCACGTACCTGCAACGCTATGGTCTGGTTACTCCACTCAGGGATTTCCCCGATAGATTTCACACCAGAACCATGAAAATGAAAGGTATTTAATTTTACATTTTCACTCTCTCCCTTCTCGTGACCAAACAATTCAGTACTAATGACTAACTACTCTAACCAAAAAAAAAAAGTGTGACAGGGGATGTAGGCAGTGTGTCTGTGCTTCATTTTCACAGCCCACAGCTATAAATAATACCATTTAGGAAAGCACACATTGCCTTAGATGGAAGGCAGAAAGAAAAGCACTTTCTCTGATAGTTTAGCAACACATTCAGATTTCATGTCTCAAGGTAAAAATAGGCCTAACAAATGAATTAAATTTGGAAGCTAAGCTGCAGGGAAGAGCACTGGCATTATAAAACTTGCCGTAGGAGGAAAGAAAGACTTATAAGGTGCTGTTTTCTCTCTGCTGGTGAGCAGGATAGAAGGGTGGATAAAAGGATTTTCCTGAGAAATAAAAATAATCACCAAGAGTTTGAAGTTAAAAATATCACTCTTATAACATGGGTAGCTGAAAGGAGCTCTGAAAAACCATGTGGGCTTCAGCAAAGAATAAAACTTGAGAGATAGGATTTTCTTCTGAGTACTTTCAATATGAAAGGGAAAAGAGATTCACAGAAAATGGATGTCAAAGAATCTTTAAAAAATACATAAAATTCCAATTCAACAACTCATACGTTTGATCTGTTTCAGTAAAACCCACCCATTTCTATCATGCAACTTTTAGTGCTATATTTAATGGCTCTTGTACTTGAACAAAGGAAAAGTAAGGGGATGCTGTCTGTTCCAAAATATAAGAAAAATAATCATTCATCAACCTTTCTTAATGCTGCAGTCTAAGGCAATTAAATGTCAATCCTATACCACATGCAAACAAAAAACACTGAATTGTCTTCCCATGTTAAAATATGCACCATTTGTCTACAAGCATAAATATATCTAACATTAGATATATTCATGAGGGTAAGAATTGTTTCTTGCTCTCCTTTTTACCTCCCTCAGGGTGTCATCTGTGTATCTGAGGTTCTTGATATTTCTCCCGGCAATCTTGATTCCAGCTTGAGGTTCATCCAGCCTGGCATTTCACGTGATGTACTCTGCCTAAGCAGTGTGTGTAATCGAATAGAGTGACTTTTCTCCATCAGCCCCTCTTTGCTTTAAGTGGCCTACCAAGTATGAACCATATACTATATAGATGGAAAACTTGTGTAACTTTTATGCCAGCAAAACATCAGCAGACAAGAACAGCACCATCTGACTCTATGTCTAAATCTGTGTTCCCCAAACTGCACTACTGACATCGCAAAAGTGAGTTAGGATAACTCAGTTTAATCATTTCACTGAACCACTAGAGACCTGGCTGAGTATGCCAGCAGTCCTGTGGCCACGGTGATTTGGCCAGCTCTCGGTTCCCCAAGCCTGGGCCCTAAACACAGGTGAGGCCTTTCCAAGAGATCCAAACGGCTTGGGGTTGCAGCTGAGATGATTCATAGCCATGATCACTAGAAAGCAGAGGGCTCATGTGTTCATTGTCGAAACAGGCTTGGAACAACTTATTCTTGAATATCTGGACAATTCTTGTGGTCAACCCCTTCAAGTGTAGGAGATCTAACTAATCCGTCAATCCAAGCAGTGAACAATGATTGTGCAAATCCTCAACCTCCATAACAAGGGTTTCTTGATTAATTTGTGAAAAGTTCTGTTCTGCTGCTTTAAGATCAGCTAATGTGTCGGAGAAGGCAATGGCACCCCACTCCAGTACTCTTGCCTGGAAAATCCCAAGGGCGGAGGAGCCTGGTAGGCTGAAGTCCTTGAGGTCGCGAAGAGTCAGACACGACCGAGCAACTTCACTTTCACTTTTCACTTTCATGCATTGGAGAAGGAAATGGCAACCCACTCCAGTGTTCTTGTCTGGAGAATCCCAGGGGTGGCAGAGCCTGGTGGGCTGCCGTCTATGGGGCTGCACAGAGTCGGACACAACTGAAGCGACTTAGCAGCAGCAGCAGCAGTGTGTTGGAACCAAGCACACTGGAACTGTTGAAACTAAAGTGTCAATGGAAAAGAACTTACTGATAGTGACTTTTTCTAGCTGGCTGTGAAATATCTCAATAGCAGGACCTAAATTAAGATAAAATGAAGCAGACTAGAATATACAATATTTGTTTTTTAGAGTAAACATATCTTGAATTGTATTGTTTTATCTGGGGTTTAGGGACTTCAGGGTAATTTATGCAGACTTAAAATACAATGCAGGTCAGGAAGCAACAGTTAGAACTGGACATGGAACAACAGACTGGTTCCAAATAGGAAAAGGAGTACGTCAAGGCTGTATATTGTCATCCTGCTTATTTAACTTATATGCAGAGTACATCATGAGAAATGCTGGACTGGAAGAAACATAAGCTGGAATAACCTCAGATATGCAGATGACACCACCCTTATGGCAGAAAGTGAAGAAGAACTAAAGAGCCTCTTGATGAAAGTGAAAGAGGAGAGTGAAAAAGTTGGCTTAAAGCTCAACATTCAGAACATGAAGATCATGGCATCTGGTCCCATCACTTCATGGGAAATAGATGGGGAAACAGTGGAAACAGTGTCAGACTTTATCTTTTGGGGCTCCAAAATCACTGCAGATGGTGACTGCAGCCATGAAATTAGAAGACGCTTACTCCNTCAGAACATGAAGATCATGGCATCTGGTCCCATCACTTCATGGGAAATAGATGGGGAAACAGTGGAAACAGTGTCAGACTTTATCTTTTGGGGCTCCAAAATCACTGCAGATGGTGACTGCAGCCATGAAATTAGAAGACGCTTACTCCTTGGAAGAAAAGTTATGACCAACCTAGATAGCATATTCCAAAGCAGAGACATTACTTTGCCGACTAAGGTCTGTCTAGTCAAGGCTATGGTTTTTCCAGTGGTCATGTATGAATGTGAGAGTTGGACTGTGAAAAAGGCAGAGTGCCAAAGAATTGATGCTTTTGTGGTGTTGGAGAAGACTCTTGAGAGTCCCTTGGACTGCAAGGAGATCCAACCAGTCCATTCTTAAGATCAGCCCTGGGATTTCTTTGGAAGGAATGATGCTAAAGCTGAAACTCCAATATTTTGGCCACCTCATGGAAAGCTGTGAGGGACTGGAGGCAGGAGGAGAAGGGGACGACAGAGGATGAGATGGCTGGATGGCATCACTGACTCGATGGACGTGAGTCTGTGTGAACTCCGAGTTGGTGATGGACAGGGAGGCCTGGCATGCGATTCATTGGGTTGCAAAGAGTCGGACACGACTGAGCGACTGAACTGAACTGAACTGAGCTGAAAACACAATTGGAAGATTTGAACTCACATTTCATACTGAGCCAATTCAACACACATTAATGAATATTTACTATGTGTCAAGTAGTGGGGTTTGGTACCAAAATATAACGATGAAAAATAAAGTGTTATCAAGAGTTTATAGCATTTGTTGACACTTGCATAAATTTATCTTCCATTGATTACGCAATCAGAATACTACTTGTCCAATTCCAGAAAACACTCCCATGGACCAATGAAATTTTCAGGCTCAAAACATTTTGCAATAAAAACACAACTCAGAATTAACCTCAGTGTATGATTGCTTAGGCATCTATAGTAATGCGATTGGCAATCAGCCATCATTAATGGGCATATGCAGAGTCCTTGAACCTAGAAGGAAAAGCAAAGTCAACTGACTGTAGAATTTGGTTATAGATTCATTCATTCATTTATAAATTTGTTCTTTCAACATATGTTTATTGAGTCCCTAATATGAGCACATCCTGTTCTAGGCAATGGAATACCATAGTGAACAAAAAAGACAAAGCCTTCCACTCTTTGAGCTTATATTGTAGAAAAAGAGAGAGAAGATAAGCAAGCAAGCAAATAAAAATGTCAATATATATTAGTAATTTCACTATTAAGTGCTCTAAGGGAAAAGGAGCATAAGTTAATAGAAACTAATTGATGGGTTAGGAGATGAAATAGATGGTGAACATCTCAGAAGGCCATATATTGGCAGAAAGAAAATACATACATTATAAGGATACATTTAGTTTCCATTTTAATTTTAAAAATATCAAGAATAATGCTGAAGAAAGGTGCTGCAGGAAAAAAAAAAGAACCCAACATAGCTGAACTCCCCAAGACTCTCCAAAATCCTCAAAATTGCAGCTGCCTGAGATACAGTCCATGCAACGTAAACACTGGTATTTTTTGCAGCACAAATTCAAGGTGTAGTAAACTTATAAGTAGATTCCGAGAGGCAAAAGTACAAAGACAACAGCCACGCCAGACATATCATTGCATAGAGAGAGGATTCCAGGTCACTTTAATATTTCCTTTAGGATACCAAGAATTTAGATCCTAGAGTTCTATTGTGGTGTGGAAGGGATGCCTGTCCTCTCACAGCTAAGCCATCACTATGGCAGACAGAGGATTCGGCTTAAAAGAAGTAGAAGAAACATTGTCCTTTTATGTACATAGATGGTGAAAAGGAGAGAGAAGAGAAGACAAAAGACCAAAGGCAAGTCAACGCAAGCTTTCAAATTTTTCCCATCTTGGCTTCCACCACGAAAGGCGGTAATATGTCACACAGGCAGTGCCAGTGAGACTCTCTACTCCCAGTTTAGAGTCTGAAATAGGACCACTTAGTGGAGCCTCCAGTCTAAGACACAGCCACTAAAAGAAGCCTTAACAGTGTGGTTAGGTAAAGAAGGCTTGAGAGTTCGTGTTCCCAACCCACCTGCATTTCCTGTTGCTTGGATTCACAGTGAAATCCAAGAGCCAACCATGGAGCCCATCACAGCAAAGCCTAAGGTCTCCACAGCTCTGGAGGACCCCCAGAACAGAAGGCCGTAGGGAGGAACTGTCAAAGACATGGTGGTTGCTTTTAAGCAGCCATAGCCTACACCGGTAGCATTCCCTGAGCCAAAATAACAGCCCAAAGCTTATCTTTTGCAGATCTCAGCTCTGAAAGCTGGGAGAGAATTCAAGAAGCAATGGTCATGACCTGGGGCTCAGAAGACTTCACACCTTAAAGATCCCCAAATCTTTTTCACTTCAGGGCTTCACAAGTTTCAGCAACACTCACCTTTCTGCTCACACCAACTCAGTGTTAGAAACAGGGAGAGAGGAAACAGACATTCTCTGAGACTGGATATTTTTATTCATAGGAGAGACTGAGGACAGCCTAAAGGTATGATTTAAATTGTCAGGTTGAACTAATTTTAAAACATACTGAAAGTTTAATTAATGTTTCCCACAAACCAGCAGGTGGGAACTGAGGAAGGGGACAGACTCTAGACAAAATAAAGAAGCTGTGTTTCTCTACACATCTCAGTCATCGTGAGTTAAGTCCTGAAGCCTGCCACACAGGTCACACATTTCATCCAACCTCTTTCTGACTACCTGTGGGACCTATGTCTTTGGGTTGGAGAAAGAGCTGCTGCCAGACACTTGGGTCCAAAATATATAGAACTGACATAATTCTTTTGCAGGATAGTCAATCACTGTATTCAGAATTAAATTTAGAAATTCTTTCTGAAGAGATAAGGCCAGAACTACTTTCTGAGACTTTTTGTTTAATGGGTGTTGAAAATTTTTTCCAGGGATCAGAAAGTCAGAAACTTGCCAATGCAAGACATATCATCAAAGAGACAATGCCTTCTAGAATATGACAGATTCAGATGTGCTTGCTTATGAGGAAAAAAGGATGGGATTAATCACAACTCCCATAACAAGTATCTCGTTATAAATTTGTACCTCAAATTAATTTAGTTTCAAAAGATCACAAATGAGTTCAAATTGTAAGCAAAAAATTTACACATAAATATCAAACCTTTTTTTTTTCTCCCTTGAGAAATTCAAATATAGTAAAGAATAGGAATTAGTGATGTAGGAGTAATTTTAGGAAATCTCCTGACTTTATAAAAGTCCAAATATTGAAATAAAAGGAGATAAAAGTACTTATATGGAAATAATATAAAACAAAAATTTTTCTAAATGAAGATATTTTTCTGAAGAGGAGAGATAAAAAAATTAAAAAACAGATTCATTGAAAACATTTAAAAATACTTCTTTCCATTTATACTGTTTTCTAGGGCTTCCCAGGTGAAAAAGAACCCACCTGCCAACACAGGAGACATAATGAAATTTTGAGGGTTTGATCCCTGGGTGGGGAAGATCCCCTGGAAAAGGGCAGGGCCACCCACTCCAGTATTTTGCCTGGAGAAACCCATGGACAGAGGAGGGGCTACAGTCCATAGGGCCACAAAGAATGGGGCCTGACTGCAGCAACTTCGCTGTCATGCATCCTTTTTTCTAATTTGTTTAAAATATATTTCTGCTAAAATCATTGAAAATTAGTTTGCTGACAAATTCACCTTAGAAAGAAAAGGAAACATTATTCCGCTACAATTTCTGCCTAGTTTAAGAACAAATTCTGTCTTCATTGTTCTTCTGGCATCTTTTTATAACCAGCTTTAATATGCTATTCTCTTACATCTTCTTAAATGCAATCATACACCAATCTTTTATTCCACAGATCAATCTGGTATAACATGTAGTTTAAACTTTTCCTTTGTAAAGATACCCAGAGTTTTCCTAAGAATCCTAGGGAGAATGAGAAGGCATGATTTGTTGTTAAGAAAGTCACTTGAAAGAGCTTCCCGGTGACGTTTTTTAAAACGCCCTCTCACCCAGCAAAACTTTCCATACTTGTTAAATCTTATACCCTCCTGTAACCTGTAATACTTGGAGGTGAGGAGGTGACTGATCCCTCACACTTTCCCAAAAGAGCTCCCTGCTCCTACTTACCTATAATCGCAGTTTCATATTGAACTTAATCTCGCTCACAAATTGCAAGCCTGTAACCATTAGCTCAAGAGTGGCACCAGGACACAAGGGTACATTATTACTGCACCATCATCCCTTAATATTTCCAATTTACTCCTTTCATGCCAGGCATTTGCAAGAGGCCTCATTTATTCTTAAATTCCAGGAACACAGGAGGTAAGAAAAGATTTGTTGTGCAGCAGAGTGCTCTAGATCGGGCATTCATGAGGAAGGGGAAATCACATGGGGCCATCTGTGAACAGCTCAGTCCAGAATCCTTATGAAACTCCCACCTCTTCAAATGATCCCTGGGCCCCCTGTCCTTTCTCGGCCTGGGCCTCTCAGACTGCAGGCTGTTTGCATTCAGTCAACACTTCGATTTTATAGGCCTGTGGAGCCAAAGATTACAAGACTTTTGAACTCCAGGCTTCCTTCTGTCTGGCTCTGTTTCTGAAGCCCAAATCTTTTTTAACAACTTTACAAAAACAAGCAATTAGGGTAAGGTCTGTTAATCCTCGCCTTTGGACCTAGAGGTAATTACAGACTTGGAATCAACCAGTGAGGAAGCAGAGTGACCGCTCCCAAAGCTGGGAGCTATTTAGGAAGGATCAAACTGTACATCAAAGGCAGTGATAAGGAATGAAAATGTCCACCTGTTATTTCAGAGGATGTTCCATACAACACTAGGCTAGATTTTTTAAGGAAAAGAAGAAATGTATAAATTAACATGAATGAAAAGTGGGAAGATATTGGCTATATTCTCTGCACCATAATCTTTGTATCTTACTCCCTTTATACCTGATAATCTGTACCTCTTAATCCTCTCCCCATTTCCCCCCTCCCCTCCTCTCTCCTCTCCGACAAGTGACCACTAATTTGTTCCCTATACCTGTGAATCTGCTTATTCCTTTTTGTTATTGTAGTCACTCATTTGTTTTAATTTTTAGATTCCACATTTAAGTGATTTTATACAGTATTTGTCTTTCTCCGTCTGACTTATTTCACTAAACATAATATCCTTTAAATTCACTCATGTTGTTGCAAATGTCAAAATCTCACTCTTTCTTATGACTGAATAGTATATCAACTATACCTCAATTAAAAAAAAAAACTAAAAAAGTAAATGTAAGGACTTCTCTAAAAAAATGAAAAGAAACAAAGAGATATTTTTAAAGGCTCAAAACATGCTACAGCATCCACCACTTTTTCTGTTACCAGATGGGTAACTGCATATCTGCTCTCTCCGCACACAATAGCAGGCACCTCTTCTTTCTTCCTTAACTCATCCTATTAATGTACTTCAATCTATTAACAGCTTTGAAATTTAGTCTAGGTAATTGCTGTTACATTAAGAGCAGGATGGTCTTTTTAGTTACTCAAAATGCTAAACACTTGATACAGGAAAATTCATAGTATTTCTTCCAAAATCTGATTTTTTAAACTGCATTTTACCACTAATCTAAATGATGACAGGCGTGCTTAGGGAGAGACAAAGGATTCACTTCATTCCTATCAACAAATATTTTGCTATAAAATGTGTCAACGGTCAATTCAGCTGCACTAACCTGATATCTTTTCAAACAAGTCTGGAGTTCTATAAAGATTTTACTTCGATGTGCCAACTATATACTTTTTGAAACATAAACCTCATAAATGGTAGTAGGGTTATGACTCAGCAGAACAGGGAGTTCCCAATATACTAATGGGTTGAGTTTCAAAACTTCTTTTTTTTTTAATTATTGAATACTTGGAATGCAGAGTGAGTTTTCCCATATAAACATTGTTATGATTATGCCATCCAAATGGATCTGCCTAAGAGCACTTCACTCTACCAAGCCCTGCTCATCTGACTTGCCTCTGCAGCTCTCTCTTCCTAGAATGCCTTTTACTGCTCCTCTTCTGCATATCCAAAGCGAGCTCATGCCCTTGACAACCATCTGAAAAGCTACTCCACCAAGATTCTCAACAGAAGAAGCAGTCACGGGGTCCACAGAACTAGGGTGTTCTTCCTGGCCCCTCTGTAGTGGACATTGTGGTTATTCCCCCCAGCACACACATCCATTCTCTGCCCTCCAATCTGTGGTAACAGCATAGGATTTGGGTGAGTTTGAGCCCATCCCTGTTTCCTCGTGGGGTCTATGCCAATGGGGATAATCTCATCTCTCTTGACCGAGCCTTTGATCCAGGTAATCTAGTTGTAAACCAATAGGTATTTGACAATTTCCTGGCCCCATGGACTGGATCACAGTCAGCACAAGCCTTAGAACTTTTGGCCAGTGACTGTGGAAGGAGACATTCTCTTCTCGAACTTGAAAGTTAGAGATAATATGGCTCATGTTGCTATGAGAATAACTGTTGATCCCATCAAGCAAGTCAGGGTGAAGCTGACACCCAGAGAGAGGCAAGAGAAACAGTGCTGGAATCCTGATAGAAAAAGCTCCCCAAGCCTGACCTACTTCTGAACTTCCCAATTACATGAGCCAATCATTCCCTCAAGCCACTCTGAGCTGGGTTTTGTTACCTCCAATGAAAGATATTACTAATCCAACCCATATCTCCTTTTAGGTCATATAATATTTTTGTGTACCAGTTTCATATTTCCTATTATACATATTAATTTTCGGAGACCAATACTGCAGAGAACACCTCTTTGTATCTGTCAGTTCTAAAAGAAATCAATCCTGAATATTCACTGGAAGGAGTGATGCTGAAGCCGAAGCTCCAATCCTTTGGCTATCTGATGAGAACTCTTTGGAAAAGACCCTGAAGCTGGAAAAGATTGAGGGCAGGAGGAGAAGAGGATGACAGAGGATGAGATAGTTGGATGGCATCACCAACTCAATGAACATGAGTTTGAGCAAGCTCTGCAAGTTGGTGATGGACAGGGATGCCTGGAATGCTGCAATTCATGTGGCTGCAAAGAGTGGGACACATCTTAGCGACTGAACAGCTACCACAAAGGTGTATATTCACATATACATAACTACAGATTGAATTGCATCAATTAACTTTAATTTTCTCAAGTGAAAGCCAGTTATGTGTGATGCTAAAACATTTTATAGAAGAAAATAATTCTATCTTTGAATAAGATTGACAAGCACTGGACTTTTAATAGAGGAAATAATTTCTTTACTACAGTTTTTTTTTTTTTTTTTAACTTTTTGGACTCCTGGCACATAGTTCCCCAGCCAGGAACTGAACCCACACTTCTTGCAGTGGAAGCACACTGTTTAATCACTGGATCACCAAGGAAGTCCCTACTGTAAAGTTTCTCAGAGTCCTCAATATACTATACTAATATGCATTGACAAAAAGTAGGCTTTAACATATTTGTCAGACTTATTAACTCCTTATCCCTTTTATGCTGAACATCTTGAGGAACTAATAAAACAAAGAAAATATTGAGGAAAATGCTATTTATGTCATAGCTTAACTCTGCTAAGAACTCCAAACTTGATGAACTCTGATGAATAGGAAAGAAGAGGAAAAGGAAGTGATCGTCTTAATTCCTGAATTCAAGACCTCCATACACTTTTGACACAACTCTTGTACATCTTCTTTCCAGGAACTTGTCACCTTTATGTTGATCCAGACCCTTTAGGTGTGCCCACTACATTTTGATTTCTCAAAACGCTCCCTCTCTTTGTTCTTATGTATGATAAAAATCCTTTCTCCCTTCAAATAGTTGAGCCATCCAGGGGAAAGCAATCTGATTAAATTGTGAAAAGTCAACCAGTTCTCCATATGTCCAATTCCTATAGATACTACACTTTATTATATTTCAATTAACACTATCCTCTCAAAAATATCTTCAGGAAACATAAGAATATATGTGCATATTATGAATGGAAGTATAGGGCAAACATTTTTTAACAGAGTGTACACCTTTAAATGAGATCATTCTATGAAAGAACTTTGACCTTGACTATATTTCCTTATTATAGGAAATGAGATATTTCCATTGTCAGGATGATCACCATCATTGTTAGTTTTAATGATAGCAATTTTTAATAATCTCTGGAGATTACTGGAAGTGGAGGTTGGGGGTAGGTACAATGAGTGAAGGTGGTCAAAAAGTACCATGTTTTAGTTATAAGTTAAATAAATCCTGGGGATGTAAGTTACAGCATGGTGACTATAGTTAACACTACTATGTAGTGTGTAAATCTTAATAGTTCTCATCATAAGAAAAAAAAAAGTAACTGTGTGGTGGTGAATGTTATCTAAATGTATTCCAGTAATAATTTCACACAGTGTGCATATATCAAATCATTACGTTGTACACC
The DNA here is from genome assembly GCA_006410875.1 of Neotragus pygmaeus. Taxonomy (NCBI): domain Eukaryota; kingdom Metazoa; phylum Chordata; class Mammalia; order Artiodactyla; family Bovidae; genus Neotragus; species Neotragus pygmaeus. The sequence goes on from SJYV01001595.1 coordinate 635,518, forward strand.
TAAAATTAATGAAATATATGTCAATTATATATCAGTAAAAAACAGTTAGGAAACACTGGCATTGTTTTCATAATTAGTGATATTTTCTAAAGGTATTCTCTTCCAAACAGTCTTCTGAAGTTGTCCTATAGTTTTCATGGCCAGACAAATCACTCCAAAACTGAAAGGCTTAAGCTCTTCATGACCCGGGAGTCTTCTGACCCACCAATTCCAATTCTGTTCCTACAGAGGTCCTAACCGTCATGGGCTCCTGTCCCGTAAGTCCAGCCCCCCTGTGTCCTGGGAGCTCCCTCAATCCCCACGGGTGGTGCTGGGGGGTGATGACCCCACTTAGTGCTGGCCTTGATCCTGAAGCCAGGCAGCCACCAGTGCTGTCTCAAGGGGCATGGGAGCAGACCAACTCTAAGTCAGGCAACAAGATCAGTAACACCATTTTGTAGGACAAAATTTATTAAAACTGCCTTAGATTGCTAGGTACTCATTCAGGCTCTTTAAGCATGCAAACATAGATTTTCTTTTCTTAATCACTGTAGTCAGGACTTCCCTGGTGGCCCAGCGGTTAAGAATACACCAGGCACTGCAGGGGACATGGATTCAATCCTGGTTGGGGAAGTAAGATCCCACATTTCTTGGAGCAACTAAGCCCACGAGCCACAATTACGGAGCCCACACTCTGGAGCCCGTGTGCCAGTGAAAGATCCCACGTGCTAATACTCAACACAGCCAAATAAATAACTTTTTAAAATTACTGTAGTCTGTAAGACTCTTGATATGGGCAGTAAATGTGATATTTTAAACAAACCAACCAAAAAGTGAATAATAAGTGGATTATAGAACCAATGATTTATCTCTCCCAGTTCTTCTGTTCTGGGTCAGCTTGAGAGAGATTGAAAGGTCTAAGACAGCCTCACTCACATCTGAGGCCTCAGTCACGACAGAAGAGATGGCTGAATCTGTCTCTCCCTGCGGTTTCTCCTCCAAGAAGTTCATTTACGCTTCTTCAGAAGGTGGTCTTCAGTTTGCAACAGGAAGAGTGCAAGCCCCCAAACGCAAGTCCTCTTTAAATGTGTGCTGAGTCATGTTTGCCAATATCCTCTCTGGCAAAAAAAAAAGTCGCCGTTAAATTCAGATTCAAGGAGGTAGAGAAATGCAGTCAGTCTCCTGTGTACAAACCTTCACGTTTCGAACTTTCAAACCCGTGAACACGCCGTCATGTAAGTTCACATGTCAAGTGGACATTAGTACTTGCGTGCATCCGCTACAAGGGGTTGTGCTTTTGTGTACTTTACTGTCAGGTTCTGTATAGGGTACAGGAGGACAGTACCTTTATTTCGAGCCCTGGAGGCTAGAAGCAAGTGGAAAAGTAGCGGGGATATAGCTGGCACCGCTAAGAAGTGCCGGCTGCTGTACTGTAATGCACTGTACTTTTCAAGGTACAGTACTATAAGATTGAAAACTTTTCATTTCTTGCGTTTGCTTTTTATATATTTTTCGAGTGGAAAGTATGATAAACCTATTACAGGAGAGTACTTACGATTGTGTTAGTTGAGTACCTAGGCTTACTTTGTTGGAGTCATGAATACGAACAAATTGGGCTTATGAATGTGCTCTCTGCATGGAGTTCATTCATATGCAGGGGCTTACTTTAGATTCCTCTCTTTGACAAGAAGAGTGGCAAAGTCATGTTGCCAAGGGGCCTTTGTGTAGGAATGAAAGGAACTGTCATGAACACCTTTGCAACCCATCGATTTCATCCCCACGCTGGCCACAGTGAAACCTGACATGAGCAGTCACCACCGAGCCCTGCACAGACTGCTACCCAAATGGCTGTGAACAAATAAATGCATTTGAGGAATACTGGTTCTGCTGCCAAAGCCAACAGAATCAACTTCTGAATCCATACGGTAGGTTAAAGTTCCAACATTTTTTGTTTCCCTTTTTAAACTCATTTTACTTTTCTGTGCAGAGGCATTTAAAAGTGAGTTAGAGACATCGTGTGACTTTTCCCCACAATTTCTATCCAGCTGGATGGAGAACAAAAGTTGTTCACACATGAAAGTCAAGTATAAATTAGATACTTGAAAATGGGGGCATGTTTCTCCCGACTTCTACATCCTGCTCACCTAGGAAGAGAAGGAAGAAGTTTCCATGAAACAACCACAAAAACAAAATGCACGTTTGGCATAGAAACATGCAAGAGAAACTATATCATGGACCTTCCTCCTTGGGCTTCCCAAGTGGCACTAGTGGTAAAGAACGCGTCTGCCAAAGCAGGAGACAACGGTTCCATCCCTGGGTCGGGAAGATCCCCTGGAGAAGAGCTTGGCAACCCACTCCAGTATTCTTGCCTGGAGAATCCCGTGGACAGAGGAACCTCTGGAAGGCTGTGGTCCACGGGGTTGCAAAGAGTTGGACAGGACTGAAGCAACTTAGGACACACACCTTCATCCTTAATATGACATATTAAGGCTGAGCCATAAGCAATGCCTTTCCTTGTGAAAGCTCTCAGAATTCATAGCACAGATTGTAAGACAGAGAAAATCAGGGGATATAAGAGGGACTGGCAACTCTGCTCCAAGTCTGAATTTTTAAAAGAAACATTTCCACTTTCCTCACCTACCATTACTCAAACTGTGTTTTCAAATGAGTCCCTCATCAGAATGTAGCAGAATAATTGCCAATACAGAGTTTCTGACACCGGAATTTTGTTTTTGGCACTAATGAGCTGATTGATCTCAAATATGTCATTTAACCTCTCTGGATCTGTGCTTTCACAACTATTCACTGAAAAGGTCAGACTAGGTGACATGTCAAAATGTTGCTCTTCTAGAAATTAAGTGAAATAATTGACCCAATCTCATATCACATATTGGAATGCTGGGCAGTGTAGCATCAAGGTCAAAGAGATGAATTTTGTTGTCAAAAAGAACCAGTTTCAGGTCTGGTCAGTAATTGACTAGCTCTAAATTCTTGGGCAGGTATGTTGAATTCTCCATTTCCTCATCTGTAAAATGAGAAGCAGCAATTGTATTAGAACCTTCTAATTATGAGATGATGCTTATCATATGTTCAGCATATGTCTGGCATCTTAAGTGCTCAGAAAATGTGTCTTCATGTTGTCAACAGAAATCTATCTGTTAAAATCTTGTCCGTGCTGTTATAAAATATACTGGCCATGTCACACGTTCCACGAAAGAATCTTAACATTCCCCCCATCACAACCGAGTCGGCTCTGCTGACTCCATGTTCTGGAGCCAAAGCAGAAGTCGAACATTCGAAATCGACAGAACATTCTGGGCCTACTGCTCTCCTTGCCCAAGCTGTTTTACTTCCCTTTTTTTAAACTTAATTTTAAGTCTGAGAAAGAACAAGAGAGTCAGGATCTGAGTATAAAAGAGAGAAAGAAAAGCAGGCGGTACAGACTCACTCTGGGTTCCTCCCTGACTCGTGCAGGAACTCCTAAACCTGGTTCCCTGGAGGAAAGAGTGTCTTGCAATCATCAGCTTGAAACAAGATACTCAGTTTAACCAGTAATTCTGGTCTCTCCATTTTTCCCCCTCATGTTCAAGGTGTCAAAGGAACAAATGATGCCTATAACATCAAAATGTTTTTACTCTTCACCTTAAAACAGCTATATCCATTCACAAAATGAGAAGTAACTCAGAGTAAATTTAGGCAGGAAGGATCTGCTAGTCCACCTTGAAAGGTTTCCATCTTAATTGCTAATGATAATAACAAGACAACAACAATGCGGGGGAAGTGGAATTTTATCACCCTTCACCTTCATCTAAGCCGCTAAACCCCCACAAAGGATTCACAGGGAGGCAGGGAGAGGGCTGGAGAACAAGCAGATGTCCACATACCAAGTGAATAAATAAATAAAAGTTATAAAAAGAAGAGACTAAATGGGCAAATAAAATATATTCTATCCACCTGGTTGGACAATTCTACTTCTTAAAAGCAAGGAACGCCAGGTTCAAATTCAGTGTTTTTGGACTCCTAGGAGTTCCATACTGAAACAGAGATGTGGGAAGAGAGCTCTGCCCACCCGCTCCACCTCCCAGGTCCAGCCAGCACCACTGCAACCTCAAAGGCAAGGTGGGAGCCAATCCAGCACGCACATTCAAGCAGTTCAAACCCTGCCTGACAGCTAGCCCTCGGCAACCCCACCTGCCTGTAAATGCAGAAGAGTCTGCAGCCAGGAGGATAAGCTCAGGGCAAATGCCCACACAGGCGTTGAAATCGGGCCTAGGGAGCTCACAGAACCTAGGCACTCGGACGTGGTCTTGAAAAAAGAGCTTGAACTTCAGATGAGTCTGTCCCCTTGGCCTTGAAGACTCCTTGTCCAGTATATTCCTAAGACAGGATCCCTTCAGGCGGGGGGCTCAGGACTCCAACACCTCCTGCCTGGCCCTAAGGGCAATACCAACTAGACCACAGCCTTCTCTTCAGGCTCCACCTGGTATCTTCTCCCACAGACAGACGGCTTCTCGAGAAGTTTTCTGAGCTTCATCTTCTTTTAAGTGACACCTACGCTCCCACAACCTTCTCTGTAAATCACAAACAAATGTCAGGCAACCAGCTCCTTCCTAATGTCTCATTCCTGACATTATTCTTTAGTCTGAAACCGAAGCCCACGGTTCTCATTTTCTCCAAATTCAGAAAGCTTGTCTTTTCTTGACATTTTATCCTGTCTGAGTAGTTCTACTCATTCATCCTTCCCCCAAGGGAGAGGGGAGAAAAAAAGACATATACATATGTGTGTGTAAAGGATATATATGCAATGAAAAGATATATATATATGTATATATATAGCTCATATACACACAATGACTATCTTAAAGTCATTGCTTCTCTCTCACTTCCTATAAAAAATCAGGAGACTAATGCCCAGTCTCTTTTTAAAATTTAAAATTAATAGTTACTTATATCCAAACTTGGCCTCTTTATTCCTTGGCCCTGATTATGTCCTGATTTTATTAGTGTGAACTTCTCTTTGAGGTTATCCTATCAGTAGTTACCGCCCTGGTGCCCCTCTCTCTGGGGCTTCCCTTGTGGCTCAGCTGGTAAAGAATATGCCTGCAATGCACGAGACGTGGGTTCGATTCCTGGAGAAGGGAATGGCTACCCACTCCAGTATTCTGGCCTGGAGAATTCCATGTATAAGTCCACGGAGTTGCAAAGAGTTGGGCATGACTGAGCCACCCTCTCTCTGAGCCCCGTGTCCTCACTCTTCCACACAAAAGGCCGTCAGAGGGCCTCCCCGGCAGCTGCCTCTGCCGTCAGTCACTTTCCCTTCCCCACCTGCTGTCTCTCTTTCAGCCATGTTAGGTTGCCTCTTCCTTGTTCATTTTTCTCAGATTTCTCTGTGCTTTCTGGCATAATTTTCTCTGTTCCAAGCAGGCACCATCTTCTCAGGCAGGACTGGTCACGTACCCTCTTCATGAGCAGCGTGGATTGCCACGAAGGCACGGGGAAGGCACTCAGGCAACCCCTTACTCTCTCCTACACAAAGATGGGTGAGTTCCAAAAAGATTGGGATGAAAACCAGGGCCGGTTTCCTGTGCCATGCTCTTGGTTTAAAGTTCTGATGTCACCATCCTAAAACTCTTAATAGTGTTGTCTTCGAACGTCTTACCTCAGGTCCCATGGTGCAATGGGTAAAGAAGTACACACACTATATCTGGCCAGCACTTCCCGCCACCTCATTCACACCGAGCATTTTCAAGGCCCCATGAGCACAGAATCACGTGACCTGCAACATTTGAGAGTGCAGTGAGACTCGAACCAAGGAGAAAATGTGTTATATCTATGGCTGCAAAAGTGGGGGTGTCCCGCCTGGGGCCCACGCCTTCCACTCCGTTCAGAGCTTGTTCCAAATGCACAAGGAATGCCGAGGCATTCTGAAAACGTAAATAGCCAAAGAGCTCTATCTTACCTTTGCTTAGTCCTAGTACTTCCCTGCACCGGCGGCGGTGGTTTTGTCGCTAAGTCGTGTCAACTCTTGCAGCCTCATGGAACGGCATCCCCCCAGGCTCCTCTGTCTATGGAATTTTCCAGGCAAGAATACTGGAGTGGCTTGCCATTTCCTTCTCCAGCAGATCTTCTTGACATAGGGATTGAATCCAGGTCTCCTGCCACTCAGGCAGAATCTTTACCTGCCAAGCCACCAAGGGAAGACCTGTATTAGCCAACTAGTTATCCTGAAAGCTCTGACATAAAAGAAAGGGAGGAAAAGAGGAAAACCAGTAGTTCCTTTTGCTTTTAGTCTTTCCTTACCCATCAGTAAGCAAAGGGCAGACTGTTGGTAGATGTTTCATATCAAAGAATAAAAATAGTTGAATTAGTTTTGTATAGCATTTCCTTCATTTTGGCAGAAACAAAATAACATACTACTGCTAAGTCGCGTCAGTCGTGTCCGACTCTGTGCGACGCCATAGACGGCAGCCCACCAGGCTCCCCCGTCCCTGGGATTCTGCAGGCAAGAACACTGGAGTGGGTTGCCATTTCCTTCTCCAATGCATTAAAGTGAAAAGTGAAAGTGAAGTCGCTCAGCCGTGTCTGACTTTTAGTGACCCCATGGACTGCAGCCCACCAGGCTCCTCTGTCCATGGGATTTTCCAGGCAAGAGTACTGGAGTGGGATGCCATTGCCTTCTCTGAAAGTGAAGTCTCTCAGTCATGTCTGACTCTTTGCGACCCCATGGATTGTAACCTATCAGGCTCCTCTGTCCATGGGATTTTCCAGGCAATAGTACTAGAGTGGATTGCCATTTCCTTCTCCAGCGGAGCTTCCTGACCCAGGGATCGAACCCAGGTCTTCCACATTGTAGACAGACGCTTTACCATCTGAGCTACCAGGGAAGTCCTAAATAACATACATGTATCAACTATAAAATCTGAAATGTATAATTTTAGTGATTCCACATACAAGTAAAATGCTCTTACATTTACATTTAAAACTGGCATTTATATTGGCACTGTACAATATGAAGATAAGCAGTAAAATTAATGCTGATAATTTTAAATGTTAATGTCCCTTTACTTAGAACTACATTAAATGGCAAATTTAAACCACTATGACAAGTTGAAAGAGGGGCTGCAGACGGAAGGAAAAGCTGTATATTTTAGCACCTTTAACTATACCTTTTTTCCTTACTCTTTGAACACATGTCCCCACATTTTTTTTTTTTTTAATGAGGCCGTGCAAGTTATGTAGCTGTCTCTTATACACATCTAGATGTGTATAAGAGACAGCTACAAGGGGTTGTGCTTTTGTGTACTTTACTGTCAGGTTCTGTATAGGGTACAGGAGGACAGTACCTTTATTTCGAGCCCTGGAGGCTAGAAGCAAGTGGAAAAGTAGCGGGGATATAGCTGGCACCGCTAAGAAGTGCCGGCTGCTGTACTGTAATGCACTGTACTTTTCAAGGTACAGTACTATAAGATTGAAAACTTTTCATTTCTTGCGTTTGCTTTTTATATATTTTTCGAGTGGAAAGTATGATAAACCTATTACAGGAGAGTACTTACGATTGTGTTAGTTGAGTACCTAGGCTTACTTTGTTGGAGTCATGAATACGAACAAATTGGGCTTATGAATGTGCTCTCTGCATGGAGTTCATTCATATGCAGGGGCTTACTTTAGATTCCTCTCTTTGACAAGAAGAGTGGCAAAGTCATGTTGCCAAGGGGCCTTTGTGTAGGAATGAAAGGAACTGTCATGAACACCTTTGCAACCCATCGATTTCATCCCCACGCTGGCCACAGTGAAACCTGACATGAGCAGTCACCACCGAGCCCTGCACAGACTGCTACCCAAATGGCTGTGAACAAATAAATGCATTTGAGGAATACTGGTTCTGCTGCCAAAGCCAACAGAATCAACTTCTGAATCCATACGGTAGGTTAAAGTTCCAACATTTTTTGTTTCCCTTTTTAAACTCATTTTACTTTTCTGTGCAGAGGCATTTAAAAGTGAGTTAGAGACATCGTGTGACTTTTCCCCACAATTTCTATCCAGCTGGATGGAGAACAAAAGTTGTTCACACATGAAAGTCAAGTATAAATTAGATACTTGAAAATGGGGGCATGTTTCTCCCGACTTCTACATCCTGCTCACCTAGGAAGAGAAGGAAGAAGTTTCCATGAAACAACCACAAAAACAAAATGCACGTTTGGCATAGAAACATGCAAGAGAAACTATATCATGGACCTTCCTCCTTGGGCTTCCCAAGTGGCACTAGTGGTAAAGAACGCGTCTGCCAAAGCAGGAGACAACGGTTCCATCCCTGGGTCGGGAAGATCCCCTGGAGAAGAGCTTGGCAACCCACTCCAGTATTCTTGCCTGGAGAATCCCGTGGACAGAGGAACCTCTGGAAGGCTGTGGTCCACGGGGTTGCAAAGAGTTGGACAGGACTGAAGCAACTTAGGACACACACCTTCATCCTTAATATGACATATTAAGGCTGAGCCATAAGCAATGCCTTTCCTTGTGAAAGCTCTCAGAATTCATAGCACAGATTGTAAGACAGAGAAAATCAGGGGATATAAGAGGGACTGGCAACTCTGCTCCAAGTCTGAATTTTTAAAAGAAACATTTCCACTTTCCTCACCTACCATTACTCAAACTGTGTTTTCAAATGAGTCCCTCATCAGAATGTAGCAGAATAATTGCCAATACAGAGTTTCTGACACCGGAATTTTGTTTTTGGCACTAATGAGCTGATTGATCTCAAATATGTCATTTAACCTCTCTGGATCTGTGCTTTCACAACTATTCACTGAAAAGGTCAGACTAGGTGACATGTCAAAATGTTGCTCTTCTAGAAATTAAGTGAAATAATTGACCCAATCTCATATCACATATTGGAATGCTGGGCAGTGTAGCATCAAGGTCAAAGAGATGAATTTTGTTGTCAAAAAGAACCAGTTTCAGGTCTGGTCAGTAATTGACTAGCTCTAAATTCTTGGGCAGGTATGTTGAATTCTCCATTTCCTCATCTGTAAAATGAGAAGCAGCAATTGTATTAGAACCTTCTAATTATGAGATGATGCTTATCATATGTTCAGCATATGTCTGGCATCTTAAGTGCTCAGAAAATGTGTCTTCATGTTGTCAACAGAAATCTATCTGTTAAAATCTTGTCCGTGCTGTTATAAAATATACTGGCCATGTCACACGTTCCACGAAAGAATCTTAACATTCCCCCCATCACAACCGAGTCGGCTCTGCTGACTCCATGTTCTGGAGCCAAAGCAGAAGTCGAACATTCGAAATCGACAGAACATTCTGGGCCTACTGCTCTCCTTGCCCAAGCTGTTTTACTTCCCTTTTTTTAAACTTAATTTTAAGTCTGAGAAAGAACAAGAGAGTCAGGATCTGAGTATAAAAGAGAGAAAGAAAAGCAGGCGGTACAGACTCACTCTGGGTTCCTCCCTGACTCGTGCAGGAACTCCTAAACCTGGTTCCCTGGAGGAAAGAGTGTCTTGCAATCATCAGCTTGAAACAAGATACTCAGTTTAACCAGTAATTCTGGTCTCTCCATTTTTCCCCCTCATGTTCAAGGTGTCAAAGGAACAAATGATGCCTATAACATCAAAATGTTTTTACTCTTCACCTTAAAACAGCTATATCCATTCACAAAATGAGAAGTAACTCAGAGTAAATTTAGGCAGGAAGGATCTGCTAGTCCACCTTGAAAGGTTTCCATCTTAATTGCTAATGATAATAACAAGACAACAACAATGCGGGGGAAGTGGAATTTTATCACCCTTCACCTTCATCTAAGCCGCTAAACCCCCACAAAGGATTCACAGGGAGGCAGGGAGAGGGCTGGAGAACAAGCAGATGTCCACATACCAAGTGAATAAATAAATAAAAGTTATAAAAAGAAGAGACTAAATGGGCAAATAAAATATATTCTATCCACCTGGTTGGACAATTCTACTTCTTAAAAGCAAGGAACGCCAGGTTCAAATTCAGTGTTTTTGGACTCCTCGGAGTTCCATACTGAAACAGAGATGTGGGAAGAGAGCTCTGCCCACCCGCTCCACCTCCCAGGTCCAGCCAGCACCACTGCAACCTCAAAGGCAAGGTGGGAGCCAATCCAGCACGCACATTCAAGCAGTTCAAACCCTGCCTGACAGCTAGCCCTCGGCAACCCCACCTGCCTGTAAATGCAGAAGAGTCTGCAGCCAGGAGGATAAGCTCAGGGCAAATGCCCACACAGGCGTTGAAATCGGGCCTAGGGAGCTCACAGAACCTAGGCACTCGGACGTGGTCTTGAAAAAAGAGCTTGAACTTCAGATGAGTCTGTCCCCTTGGCCTTGAAGACTCCTTGTCCAGTATATTCCTAAGACAGGATCCCTTCAGGCGGGGGGCTCAGGACTCCAACACCTCCTGCCTGGCCCTAAGGGCAATACCAACTAGACCACAGCCTTCTCTTCAGGCTCCACCTGGTATCTTCTCCCACAGACAGACGGCTTCTCGAGAAGTTTTCTGAGCTTCATCTTCTTTTAAGTGACACCTACGCTCCCACAACCTTCTCTGTAAATCACAAACAAATGTCAGGCAACCAGCTCCTTCCTAATGTCTCATTCCTGACATTATTCTTTAGTCTGAAACCGAAGCCCACGGTTCTCATTTTCTCCAAATTCAGAAAGCTTGTCTTTTCTTGACATTTTATCCTGTCTGAGTAGTTCTACTCATTCATCCTTCCCCCAAGGGAGAGGGGAGAAAAAAAGACATATACATATGTGTGTGTAAAGGATATATATGCAATGAAAAGATATATATATATGTATATATATAGCTCATATACACACAATGACTATCTTAAAGTCATTGCTTCTCTCTCACTTCCTATAAAAAATCAGGAGACTAATGCCCAGTCTCTTTTTAAAATTTAAAATTAATAGTTACTTATATCCAAACTTGGCCTCTTTATTCCTTGGCCCTGATTATGTCCTGATTTTATTAGTGTGAACTTCTCTTTGAGGTTATCCTATCAGTAGTTACCGCCCTGGTGCCCCTCTCTCTGGGGCTTCCCTTGTGGCTCAGCTGGTAAAGAATATGCCTGCAATGCACGAGACGTGGGTTCGATTCCTGGAGAAGGGAATGGCTACCCACTCCAGTATTCTGGCCTGGAGAATTCCATGTATAAGTCCACGGAGTTGCAAAGAGTTGGGCATGACTGAGCCACCCTCTCTCTGAGCCCCGTGTCCTCACTCTTCCACACAAAAGGCCGTCAGAGGGCCTCCCCGGCAGCTGCCTCTGCCGTCAGTCACTTTCCCTTCCCCACCTGCTGTCTCTCTTTCAGCCATGTTAGGTTGCCTCTTCCTTGTTCATTTTTCTCAGATTTCTCTGTGCTTTCTGGCATAATTTTCTCTGTTCCAAGCAGGCACCATCTTCTCAGGCAGGACTGGTCACGTACCCTCTTCATGAGCAGCGTGGATTGCCACGAAGGCACGGGGAAGGCACTCAGGCAACCCCTTACTCTCTCCTACACAAAGATGGGTGAGTTCCAAAAAGATTGGGATGAAAACCAGGGCCGGTTTCCTGTGCCATGCTCTTGGTTTAAAGTTCTGATGTCACCATCCTAAAACTCTTAATAGTGTTGTCTTCGAACGTCTTACCTCAGGTCCCATGGTGCAATGGGTAAAGAAGTACACACACTATATCTGGCCAGCACTTCCCGCCACCTCATTCACACCGAGCATTTTCAAGGCCCCATGAGCACAGAATCACGTGACCTGCAACATTTGAGAGTGCAGTGAGACTCGAACCAAGGAGAAAATGTGTTATATCTATGGCTGCAAAAGTGGGGGTGTCCCGCCTGGGGCCCACGCCTTCCACTCCGTTCAGAGCTTGTTCCAAATGCACAAGGAATGCCGAGGCATTCTGAAAACGTAAATAGCCAAAGAGCTCTATCTTACCTTTGCTTAGTCCTAGTACTTCCCTGCACCGGCGGCGGTGGTTTTGTCGCTAAGTCGTGTCAACTCTTGCAGCCTCATGGAACGGCATCCCCCCAGGCTCCTCTGTCTATGGAATTTTCCAGGCAAGAATACTGGAGTGGCTTGCCATTTCCTTCTCCAGCAGATCTTCTTGACATAGGGATTGAATCCAGGTCTCCTGCCACTCAGGCAGAATCTTTACCTGCCAAGCCACCAAGGGAAGACCTGTATTAGCCAACTAGTTATCCTGAAAGCTCTGACATAAAAGAAAGGGAGGAAAAGAGGAAAACCAGTAGTTCCTTTTGCTTTTAGTCTTTCCTTACCCATCAGTAAGCAAAGGGCAGACTGTTGGTAGATGTTTCATATCAAAGAATAAAAATAGTTGAATTAGTTTTGTATAGCATTTCCTTCATTTTGGCAGAAACAAAATAACATACTACTGCTAAGTCGCGTCAGTCGTGTCCGACTCTGTGCGACGCCATAGACGGCAGCCCACCAGGCTCCCCCGTCCCTGGGATTCTGCAGGCAAGAACACTGGAGTGGGTTGCCATTTCCTTCTCCAATGCATTAAAGTGAAAAGTGAAAGTGAAGTCGCTCAGCCGTGTCTGACTTTTAGTGACCCCATGGACTGCAGCCCACCAGGCTCCTCTGTCCATGGGATTTTCCAGGCAAGAGTACTGGAGTGGGATGCCATTGCCTTCTCTGAAAGTGAAGTCTCTCAGTCATGTCTGACTCTTTGCGACCCCATGGATTGTAACCTATCAGGCTCCTCTGTCCATGGGATTTTCCAGGCAATAGTACTAGAGTGGATTGCCATTTCCTTCTCCAGCGGAGCTTCCTGACCCAGGGATCGAACCCAGGTCTTCCACATTGTAGACAGACGCTTTACCATCTGAGCTACCAGGGAAGTCCTAAATAACATACATGTATCAACTATAAAATCTGAAATGTATAATTTTAGTGATTCCACATACAAGTAAAATGCTCTTACATTTACATTTAAAACTGGCATTTATATTGGCACTGTACAATATGAAGATAAGCAGTAAAATTAATGCTGATAATTTTAAATGTTAATGTCCCTTTACTTAGAACTACATTAAATGGCAAATTTAAACCACTATGACAAGTTGAAAGAGGGGCTGCAGACGGAAGGAAAAGCTGTATATTTTAGCACCTTTAACTATACCTTTTTTCCTTACTCTTTGAACACATGTCCCCACATTTTTTTTTTTTTTAATGAGGCCGTGCAAGTTATGTAGTCACCTCTGGTGAATAACAAAAAGAGATTGAGTGGGACAGAGGCTAGGCTGGGAGAGGTCAGAGCTGGGCCATCGCCCAGCAGGATGCAGACATTTGCCGAAATGCCCTCTTTGATACCAGAATTCCATCCTCAAACCCCTCCAGTGGTGACCTATCTCATTCAGAGTTAAAGCCAAAATTCTCACCATGGCTCTATCCCACTGCCCCTTCCCCTGCCCACCTCCCTGACCTCATTTCCCAGCACTCACCTCCCCTCTCAGCTGCCGTCAGCTACCTCACTTGCATTCTCCCACACCAGGGCCTCTGCACATGCCATCATCTTCCCTACAATGCTTCCTCCTCATTCAAATATCTGGGAGCTCCCACTTCCTCAGATCCTCAGGTATCTCATCAAATATCTCTGTAACAAAGAAACCTTCCCTGACCGTCTCATATAAATGCACAATACTTCATTGACCTTGCTTTTCTCTCTTTCCACTTCTTACCACCAGGCTTATTTACTTATTTACTTATTTCTTTATTTAAATTCTTGTTCTCCTCCACTGAAACATAAGCACCAGGAGGGTAAAGAATTTGTGTTTTTTTTCACTGCTATATGCTCAAACTAAGTCTGTGTAAATACTTGTTGAATGAGTGAAACTAATACACCTCCGAAAGCATGAAGTCATTCAGATTGAGACAAGAAAAGCTTCTTTAATATGGGGCATAAACCTGGAAGAGCTTTCACATTACAAAATAATCTCTAACTTGGATCCACAAATAGTGTCTGATGTCCAAAGTCAGGAAGCATTCTGTTTAGGGAAAACCATCCAGCGAAGGCGCCAAGGAGCCTGGGACTGAAGAGGGGAAATGGACTTTGCCGTTGATGAGCTGTGCGATCGTAAGCCGTAACCAGAACCTATGAGAGCCCCAGGTCTCTATGAAGCAAACATGATTTAAGAATTCCTGCCCTCCTTATCTCATAGGGTTTTGGGTATAATCAGTGAGATAATAAATACCTTTTTGCAAAGTTACAATGTTAAAGAAATGCTAGGGAATCACACTTATCCTGCCAATTAAAGAAACAGTGGCTGAAAAGAGGGGTCTCAGGGAGGGAATAATGGGCTGTTAGGCCATTTAACTAAGCCTGGTATTTAGAGAGACTGGGATGAAAGAGGGATGCAGAATAGCAGATGCTGGGAGTGTTGATCTTTCACAGGATGACACCCATACATCTCCCATTTGACAGGAGTGTCCCTGAGCCCAATTAGAATTAGCCTTTCACATAACACTCAAATTCCTGGACTTCCGAGAACAGCCATTTAAGGGAGGAACAGACAGTACAGATAGGAGCAGAGGAATGGAGAGGCAAAAGGTTGGGAGGGGGGAGACAGAGATTTTTATATTCCCGCACACAAAGGACAAGATGTTTCAACCAGTCCTATCATTTTGAAAAGATTTTGACTAGAGAATATTTACCCAAGTCGCAAGCCCCTGTTCTCTTTCCCAGCATTTCTATGTGGGATGGTTTTGGGGTTTGTTTTTTCTTTTTTTTTTCAGTTAATCTGTTTTTACTTCCAAATCTTATTTTTATTTGCTTTGTCTTAAGGCTATTTGTTTAACTTTTTATCTCCCTTTGCTGCATTCAGGATGCAAGCTGATCTATTCCCAGCAAGAAAGCTACTTCATGCTCCCAGCCGAGTCTCCTTCCACACAGAACAGAACTCTTCATGTCAGGATGCCCGCCTCCGCTAGAATGTATTTTTAAAATTCATTTTCATGCTAACAATGCCCCTGTAAAGATGGTGAGGCATAGAAAATCAAACTGTGCATGATTCTTTATCAGGAAACTGAAGCATTTTTTTTTTTTAAGACACCATTAGATGCTTCAGATGAACCTTTTTGGTAATTTCAGGGCTCCAGTTTAGTTAAGCACAACACTTTGGTTTTTTTTTTTTTTTTTTTCCAAGATAAAAATGCTCTGACATGTACCAAAGAAGGGAGGTAGAAGTGGCTGTCAGAAGTGGGCAGACTGACAGCATTCCCTGCGGAGGGAAACCCTGCCATCTATTTTTAAACCAACCTGTGTAATTTCAGAGAGAAGTCACATCTCCTGATAAATGTTTTGGGGGCGGCTGGAGGATAAGTCTGCAGTGCTGGAAATGGCAGGCCCGCCCACACTGAGAAAGAAGAGCCTTGCGATTCTGCCTTTTCGCAGGACCCCAAAAAAGATAAAAGACAATGAAAGCTTCCCAAAAGTGTGCATTTCTTCAATAAAAAGGAAGCAGCCTCTAACAGAGAAAACACAGAAGGACCAGATCTTCAAAAACCGGTTTGAGATTCGCCTTATTGGTGTTAACAACAGATAAGGGATGTGAGTGACATAGAGCTTGTGTGACACGGGAGAAAAGTGGTCATAAATAAATGTGGTTGTTTAATGTGATGTCAATGAGAAGGATGGAATGAGTACGACAGAGTTTGAGCATGAGTGTTTCCAGTACTTCAATAACTGGTCCTCAGAGAAATGAAAGGATGGAGATTCATCCCCACAAAGGGGACACAAGATGATTCAGCAGTGAGAGTATAGAGTCCACCTCCGTGCTTTCTGGTTGTATGTAGTCTGTCTTCTCCGAGACTTGGTTTTCCTCATCTGCAATATGGGACTGCTGACACTGTATCATGTAAGACTGTCGTTAATATTAAGTAACAACACAGACTCAGTGGCGCTGAACAAGACCACAGTGAACAGCACACCCTAAGCCTCTAATCTGTTGAAAGGCCACTTAGTATGAAGAACCAAAAGGGGTTTCCTGGGGGGCTCCATATTTATTCTTCCTGGAAATTCTAAATGGCCAGCTGTCTCCTCCAGTTTCTGCTAAGACCAATGCTTGGTCCTCACTTAAGATCTAAGACCAATCAGTAACCCCATCCCAACTCCTACTCCCCCTCTACACTCACACACACACACACACACTCTCACACGTACTCCCCAGGCCACAGTCAAGGGCACGTACTGTGCCAGTGCCCAGCTCTGGGCCACTGACCCTGACGCAGCCCTGCAGGGCAGTTGTTTGTCTGAATGGAACCTCTTATTAAAAATTAATTCCTGTCAAACCCGATTACATATGAACATAGCTTCATTGTGATGGTGACTGCAATTTCTGGAAACAAACATAGGCCCTACTGTCGCCAAAAACAAAGGGCGTCTTAGGACAATCCTGAGTCTTGATCTATGAACACAGAAACACAGCCAGCGGATTCCCTGAGGCTCACAAAGGCATTTGTCCCCCAGGGACAGCCACTGTCCCCACCCTCTTCCCTATGCTCCTCCCAGCCCCACACCCAGGCCCCCACTCCCTGAGGCATGTGTGCCAGATGACAAAAATGATCCTTAAGGCGGATACCTCACCACCGCAACCTAATCCAGATTCTATGCTTCTGATAGGGTAGACTTACCTTCTGAGAGTTTAGGGTCCCTCCTCTCTAAATACAAAATAAAGGTGATAACACCACTACCCACTAGGGTTGTTGTGGGGGATTAAATGAGGCAATATATGTAAAGCACCTGGAATATAGAGGGCTGGCCCTCAATAAATTTCCCAACCCATCTCCACCCTACCCTGTGCATTCCTGTGCTGAGATACTGTCTTCTGCAATGTTTCTCCTATTTACGGAACAAAACTGGGGGGCTCTTGTTTTTCCTGAGAAAAGTTGAAGAGTACAGAGATCGGAGGTAAAAATACCCTAGACCAGATTTACACATTTCTCTTTTGCATTAATTGCTTCTTCTACTTCCATCTCATGAAATCAAGGAGAAACCAAAATTGGAGGCAGAAAATTAATTGCATCCTCCTCTTTCTCCCTACTTTTCATATCTTTCATATTTTTGCCATCAGAAAGTTTGATCTGGCATTGTATGATCTTCTAACTGTGATGGAAAGAATCCCAACTTCTAAAATAGGTGCCACCTTACTGAGTCTGAGTAAAAAGAATAACAGTGTCCAATGAGATAATGGCACAAGTCTCAGGCAGAGGGCAAGCAGGCAATATGAATCAGATATACAACGTGTGAGGTCATTGACCCAGTCATTCCACTTCCAGGAATTTATCCAAAGGAAACAATTAAGCCAGAATAAACCAATGACTTTCATTATAGTACTGCTGATCATAGTGAAAAATTGTAAACAAGCTAATGTTCCTCAATAACAGGTCAATCATATAAATTATTGCACATCTGTGTCATTGACTACAATGTAATAAAAAAAAAGTCTGTTTTAATGAAACAAAGCTATACTTAGGGAAGATGAAAGAAGTTCTTAATAAATTATTGAAGTTGGAAAAGCTGGTGGTGGAAAAATATGTGACGATAATCCTGTTTATGTAAAAATGCAAAAATCCCTTATGCATACTTTTAACACCCAAAGTATGTTTTGTCAAACTTTAGACTGGTTTATAATTTTTCACTATAGTTATACTAAAAATCAAGGGCTAATCTAGAATGAGAATTCAGAGGACTGCTAGCTGAGATCCAAGTGAGTGAGTGAAGTCACTCAGTCGTGCCCGACTCTTCGTGACCCCATGGACTGTAGCCTACCAGGCTCCTCTGTCCCTGGGATTCTCCAAGCAGGAATACTGGAGTGGGTTGCCATTTCATAAGAAAAACACCATTTGGCTTTTAACCCCCATGAGAAGAAAACAAAACACCCAAACCAGCCAAACAAAACGAGGAAAACTGTAAATCAATCAGTCACCTTAATCCCTAAGAGCCTGCCTGCTGGGGAGGGGGACGTGGGCTATTACCCTTAAAGATTAGAAAAACAAGAAAGGTAGTGGGTAGGGCTGCCGAATGAGTAAGGTTCAGAGAAGCCATTAAAGCTAAAGGAAAACCAAATCCCACTGACGTGCAGATTCGAGCCCGGGGGAGGGCTTAAACAAAGTGGGTGGGACTCTTCAGTCATCAGAAAGTCACTAAAAGACAGGAGAAACAGCTCAGGCAGCCTCAAGTCCAATTCCCAAGAGAAACTAAAGTTGGGCTGCTTTTTAAAATTTCATTTAAAAATGTGAATGAATCAACTTGTAGGGAAGATATGAGGAGAAGTGTGGTTTAAGGAAAGAGATTTTGAGTTTTGGGTTTTTTTTTTTTAATGCTTTGAACCCTATTCCTTAATCTGAGCATTTTATTAGGATTTTATTATTTTATTTTAGGTGGGCTTCCCAGTGGGTACACCTGTGATTTACTTCGGTGGGAAGAACAAGCTTCTTGACAGGTGCCTAAATAAATGGATTTTCTTTTTCTTTTCTAAAGTGAGGCTTGTCTTTAGAAGCCAAGACTCATGTTTTGTTTGGTTGGCTTGATTGTTTGGGTTTTG
Source organism: Neotragus pygmaeus (assembly GCA_006410875.1). NCBI lineage: Eukaryota > Metazoa > Chordata > Mammalia > Artiodactyla > Bovidae > Neotragus > Neotragus pygmaeus. The sequence goes on from SJYV01001595.1 coordinate 654,083, forward strand.
GGGTTTGTTTGTTTGTTTTTTCCATCTCACATGGGATTTTAAAAACTCAATTTTTTTTTTCTTTTAGTATCTTACAACTTCAGGTCTCAACTAGTAATCCTTTGCCTTCTCTTCCTACATTAGCTTATTTTTTGGTTTAATTATAGGCTTCACTGCATCAGACAATCAAACTTTAGATCAGTCCCATCCTGAGGCTGAAGAAATCATCTTGAAAGATTAGACTCAATATAAGAATCCGGCTATTAGGTGCCCCAAACCAGTGCTCTGGGACAACCCAGAGGGATAGGGTACAGGGGGAGGAGGGAGGGGGGGTTCAAGATGGAGGGACACATATATACCTGAGGCCAATTCATGTTGATGTATAGCAAAAACCATCACAATATTATAAAGTAATTATCCTCCAATTAAAACAAATAAATTCATTAAAAAAAAAAGAATCCTACTACTAAATTAACATCACTAAGGCCCATCGTCAGAAAAGGAAATAGAAAGAAAGAAGAGGGAAAAAATTTTTAAACTGTTTGACTCAGCTGGCTCTGGCTCAAGTATCCAGCCTTCCAATCTGTTCTCAAAGTGGGGAGGAAAAAGCCTTTGGTTAGAATAACCCGCAGCAGAACCTTGTGATGCTGAAATGCAACCACACAAAATGCAAAGTGTATTTAGCACAAAGGAAGCAGACTGCACATGCAGAAAATTTTGTGGTGGTGCAAGGAATTATACAGATTTAAGCTACAAAGAATACATTTAACAAATTTTACTGCAAGCTTTCAAAAGCCTCTCACACAAGGGGCTTCCCTGCAGTCCAGTGATTAAGACTCTGTGCTTCCATTGGAAGGGCTGAGGTTCAATCCCTGCTTGAAGAACAAATAACCTACATGCTTTGAGAACTGGTCAAAAAAAAAAAAAAAAAAAAAAAAAAAAAGAATTTGAAAACAAAAGCCTCGCACAGGTCTCAGCAGTCTCCAGTGTAAACACATCACCCAGACAGTAGCATCTTTTTCTATAGATTTGAGTTACTGCTCTGAAATTATGTAATCTCCCATATGGAGCAGTTTCCAAAAAAGCCTTTCCCAAATGATACAGAGGCAGAATTCAATCTCTTCTTTCTTCCACTCCTCAAATGCCATGCAGGGCTGCACGTTAGAGTCCATCAACCAGGAAATATTTAGTAAACAAAATCTGTAGTCCATTTATTCTGAGTTTACTTTAAGAAGCCACTTATCTCTTTCGGAAGGACTTCCCTTGCCAATCACCTTTTGGAAATGACCTTAGAGAGAGACACTCCCTGAGGACGTGCAGAATCCAAGGTCAACAGCATGTGTGACAGAAATAAACGGTTCTTAAGAGTGTCCCTTTTCCTGCCAGTTACAGTCATTCTTTTCAGAGCAACTGATGCTGAAAGCTCAGCCTCTGTGCACCGGGTGCCGAACTGAATCTCAGGGACAGAGTTTTGGATGAAGTAGAGAAAAATGGCTTTACTGCTTTGCCAGGCAAAGGGGGACACAGTGGGCTCTTGCTCTTGAAAATTGTGTCCAAACCCAGGAGGATTTGATGAGGAGTTTTACAGCAGCAGTTCAAAGGGTGGGATTTACAGATTAAGATAAAATTAGGGTATGTGCAGGGCCTCCAGTCCTCTAATCTAGTCTCAGATCATCTTGATAAGTGTCTCTGGTTCCTTTAATGTAGCCTCAAGTGGTCTTTCTCTGATATGAGGAATGTTGCCATCTTAACAAGCTTAAAGATATTGGTATGTGTATCCCTTGAGGTGGAACCAGGACCCTGCTCCAAGGTTGCACTGTGATTTCCTGGCTACCCTTCCGTTGTGTTTGCAGCCCTTCCTTTCCTGAATTAGCAAGTGTTCAAATCTGCCCTTTGGAACTCAGGGAAAGTCATGGAGGCTGGGGTCAAGAAAAGGCAGGACAGAAAACTTCTGTGCCCAGAAGCCTCACAGGGTCCTTCCAGCTCAGTTTCACAACTGAACCACATCCGCAGGTGTACACACGTGAGGAGACCACATGAGCTTGCAATCTCATGAGCCTACACACATCAGTGTCTCCTCTGCTACATTCTTAGAAACATGACCATAATTTCTTCTCCAGTGAAAGGTTATGCTACAACACCAAAAATCAATAATAATTTTGAGGTAGGGAGGCCCTCGTTTTTTTGCAAAAATTATGAAGTTGAAGGACAGGTATGTCAGATTCATTTGAAAAAAAATTTATATTTTCTAAGAATTTTGCCACGAGATTATAGTTTCTCCACCTCTGATCATGTGCAGTGGAAAGATCAAAGGTTCTGAGGTCACATCAGTCTGAGTTCAAATCCCAGTTCCACCCTTTACCGCCTTGGTGGTTGATGTTCAGACACTTAGTTGTATCCATCTGTTTGTGACCCTGTGGACTGCAGCACTCCGGGCGTTTCCGTCCTTCATTATCTCCCAGAGTTTGCTCAGATTCATGTCCACTGAGTCAGCGATGCCATCCAACAGTCTCATCCTGTGTTGTCTCCTCCTTCCGCTCTCAGCCTTTCCCAGGACTGCCTTGGTGGCCACAGGTAAGTCAATCTCTCTAAGCCTCCATTTGCCCATCTGCCAAATGGACTTGATAAGAATTGAAAGAATCCAGAATATACCACTGTGAAGAGTCTGTTTCCGAAACTCCCTTTACCTGCCTAAAAGCAGAGCTTCCCAAAAGAATTCAACTGTCATAAATGCCCTGCCCCGAGTTTTAACCACCCAGCGAAAATTGATGTCTTTTGCTGGAGAGAAGTCAGCACTAGGAAATGACCTTAACAGACATTGTCACGAAATTACCATATCTCCCATTTATTCTCCTAAGGGCCCATTTTTCTTTCTTAAAAGTCTGTTTTCCCATAAGTGCCCTTCTCTCCCGCCTCTTCCATTATTAAGATGGTAAAAAAAGCCCTAAATTCTAACCATTTCTTTGAGTCATATTTTTCTGTGAACTACTGCAAACATAAGTGAATAAAAGTTTGTCTTTTCTCTCGCCAGTCTGTCTTTTGTCCATTTAATTCACAAGCTTCCAATCATTAAACCTATGAAGTTAGAGGAAAATTTATTTCCTCCTCAAAAGTGCTGCTGCTAAGTCGCTTCAGTCGTGTCTGACTCTGTGCAACCCCATAGACGGCAGCCCACCAGGCTCTGTCATCCCTGGGATTCTCCAGGCAAGAACACTGGAGTGGGTTGCCATTTCCTTCTCCAACCTCAAAAGTGCTAACATGTATTAATTAATTGAAACAAGCAAGACACTATCCTGTGTTAATTCATTTGTTTCCCACCACGTCTCTATAGTATTTTTATTTTCCAGGGAAGAAAACAGAGACATGGAGAAGTTAATCAGTTTTCTTAAAATCAGAGAGCTGGTAAGTGATGGAGTCAGGATTTGAACCTAGCAATCTAATTGGAGAGCCCTTGTACTTAGCAACTGTGCATGCGTGCGAAGTCTCTTCAGTCCTGTCCAACTTTTTGTGACCTTATGGACTGTAGCCCACCAGGCTCCTCTTTCCATGGGATTCTCCAGGCAAGAATACGGGAGTAGGTTGCCATGCCCTCCTCCAAGGGATCTTCCTGATGGAACCCGTGTCTCCTGCAGCTCCTGCATTGCAGGCAGATTCTTTACTGCTGAGCTATCAGGGAAGTTGGTACTTAACCACTTCATGAGAGTAATATCTGCCTCACAAAGAAGTTACCAAAGATTAGCGGAGATAGTCTGCAAATAGCACACAACCTAGCCCGAAGGGAAGGCTCAAGAAAATGCAGATTCTGTTTTTACTATCAAAAAGTGGTCTGTCAATGTGCTGTTGCTGAAACTAGAGCTTTTCCTGTCTCCCATCAAGGAATTAGGATAGAACAAGGAATCTAACCGGAAAGTAATATAACTAATTTGTGTTTGAATTAGCTGTAGTTCCTAGCTTGAAAAAAAGGCAAGGAAAAGGCAGCCAGAGGAGAGGAATTTGTCAGGATCACTCAGCACCATTCAATGGACTTCAACATTGAAGTGACTGAAAAGGTGGAGGTTTGATCTGGTTTGGTTTGGGGAGGTTTTGTTTCATTTGTCTTACCACGAGGTCAGGATATTTGTCTTGACCCTAATATGACCTGGATAAAATAAGCCACAAGCTTCCTTGAGTCTGATTCACTGCTGGTCAACAGCCTTGCAGTGACGGATTCAGCTCTCCCAATGTCCTGATCCCCGAGCTGGGAAGGAAGTGGACCAATGAGACAGGCAATATCCACATTGCTGTGGAGGACGAAACAGATGTTAACAGCCTGGGCTTCGGAGTCAGACCGATCTGTGAAGAAATACCAGCAAACAACTCTATTTAAACGCTCTGATATCTGTTTTCACATCTGGAAGACAGGAATTTTAAACTCTATAAAACCTACCTCAAAGGATAGTTGGACCAGCCTCATGGTAATAGCTCAATATGTATGTCCATGCTCAGCTGTGTCTGACTCTGTGACCCCATGGACTGCAGCCCACCAGGCCCTTCTGTCCTTGGAATTTTCCAGGCGAGAATACTGGAGTGGGTAGCCACTTTCCGCTCCAGATGATCTTCCCAACCCAGGGGCTGAACCCCCATCTCCTGACTCTCCTGCACTGGCAGGAGGGTTCTTTTATCACTGAACCATCTGGGAAACCCGATGCTGGGAAGCTCAGTGTGTATTCTCTGGTAAATTTTCAAACTGACTTTGTGATCCAGCAGCAATTTCAGGAAGTTTTTCATGAGGCTTCCCTTCCCCAAACAGAAAAAAAAAAAAAAAAAAAAAATTCCCCTCTTCCTCTCCATTGCTGTAGTACTGCTTCTGGATCTCTTTGATGGAAATAGGTGACATCAGTTTCTACATGCCAGTCAAAGTGCTAAGCATGATCTCCATCTTTTCACAGAAGAGAAGAGGAAAAAATTAATGAAGTGAAGGAACTGGTCTAAGGTTACACATGCAGCTAGTAATGAAGCTAACATTTGAACCTGCAGAAGTTTAAATCCAGAATCTATGTTCATAACTTGAGGCTATTTGTCGCTCTGTACCCACAATGACTTATGTTCCTTATTAGCTTCATTTCAAGGCTAAAAGGTCAAGATTTATATCTAATTTATCTTTTTAGAGCCCCCCAAATATTCTTTGAACAAACACTTTATCTATTATTAAATGAACTCCCCAGAGGCTTACAATCATAATTCATTTTTACTAAGTGCTTTACATCAATTTTCTCATTCAATCTTCACAACAAGTCCATCAGCTAAGTGTTGGTATTATTCCCATTGTTCAGATGAGGACACCCAAGGCTCAGAGAGACTGAGTAACTTGTTCAAGTTCACAGGGAAAGTAAGTGACAGATCTGGGGTCTCATCTGGGAAGATGGAATCCATTCATGGAGCTTGTAATCTTCATTTTACAGCTAAGAATCATATCTGCTCTGAGATATTCAATGGGTTCACTCAGCCAGCCACTTTTTTTAACTCTAGATTTCTTTTGTCAAGGTGTTAGGAGAGCCTGAAAAATATGAAGCTTTATATAAAAGTCAGTGGCAATTCCAAAATGTCCTTCTGAGATGGATTTGGGAGTAGAAATTTCACTGAAATTGAAGTTGGACAGAGAGCAAGAATTTTTTGAAATTAGATATATTTTATGAAGCTATATTTTCATAAAAGACTCACTACTTTTAATCAGATTCTATTATTACCTGTGAATTGCTGATGGATATTATCAGGGCACATTAAAGGGATAATCACTCTTCTGTTTAAGGATATATTAAAAAATCTGTGTTTCATGAAGCTGTATGTGGACAAGTTATCATTCACCAAAGGAATGTAGACATCAGTAAAGTGAAATCTCAAATTTACAAATGATGCCAAGACTCTCTGGCAATTGAAATGCCAACCCGACAAGAATAAACATGAGGAAGATCTCACAGAGAAGTGTGAGTGGGCAGAGAACACTGACGTTCAGTGGAGAGAGCCACGGGTAGTGCCCGCAGGAAAAGGCAACCCACCTTGTTCTCAGGAGACCAGGCCCTCCGAGTGCAGACGTGATCCAGGAAAAGGATGATGGCATCATCGCAGCCCATTCCCCGAAGGAGGTCCAAAGCATTGTGGCAGTCACAAAAGCAAGCATCATCAGGAAGGATGTTAAAAACAAAATAGAAAGCGCAATCTCATAAGTGCTTGCACACACGCACACACACATACACACAGAGACACCAGAGTTCATTTGCTACAGAAATACGGGGTCAAGTGCCAGTCTTCAAACCTCAAAAATGTCATAACAAACCTGGACATATCCAAAAGGCCCTTAAAATTTTCAGAATTTTTAAAGAAATCAGAGAACTTTAAACCGGGAAAGACAAAATACAAGAGTTGGTGGTTCAGAGTCCATACCATCACAGAGGTTTCTATTTTTTTCTTCTTTAAGATCAGAGGGTTCTGATAAAGCGAGCGCAGTCCAGTGAGAATGGCAGACCTATAAGTCTTGGTGAAATTAAAACAAAGTATTTCTAAGATGATTTATATTTTCAAATGCTATTGTATAGGGCAAATAATAAACTAGAAAAAATCATAGTTCTAAGAAAGCCTATCGTCAGGGGCACCTAAAAGCTTACTGTGCAGTTAGAACTAAATTCTTAATATATGCCCCATCTTTTGATGCTCATATTATGAAAGATACCTAGCAATCTCCCTTTCACACTGCTCTTTGAAGATCTTGAGACAGGAGATACTAGATTAAATTAACTACTGTCTTAATATATATGACATATTAGTCATTCCCAAACTGGTCAATCAAAGAATTACCAGCAGACCTTTTATTAAAAAACAGATTCCCAGGCCTCATATTCGGCAATTCTAACTCAGTAGGTCTAGGGCTTAGCAACCTTAAGAGAAAATCCTTCCCATGGAAAAAGCCAGAGAGTAATAGGATTGATTGAATTTGAATCATATTTTATCCCTGAATCAATCACTGAGATGGGAAAATGCAGCACTCTTGCCCTGGCCTGGGTCACGGACCTGCCCCCTAGAGTGGTGGGTAGGGTTTTCTCCAGGAATGAAGTGAGAAAGTAATATTCAGTCTCCTCTTTTTTCCCAGTAACAGAACCTCAATTACATATTAGGGGACGCACATGCCCAACTAGAGTCTGTATTCTGCAGTCTCTCTAGTTATGGCCATGTGGATAACTCTGGGTGCTGAGTGTGCAGATGAGAAGTATGGTACAGGATTTCCTGGAAGATTCTTTGAGGAAACAGACTCTGCGAGGGGTGTCCTCTTTTTCTGTCTCTCCATCCTCCTTCCTACTGACTAGATGACCAGCCTGAGCCTCTGCTTTGTGACTGCGGGAATCAAAGCTAGAAGGAATCTGATTCTTAAATGAGCCTGTGAAGTGGTCCCACGAGGCCAGGATTTTCCACCTCTTGACTTTTACAGGAGAGAATCAATCCTCATAGGTTTTGATAATTTTTAGTTTTTGTTCTCTATTATAGGCCTCTAAAGCTGATTCTCCGACATAGACAGTAGGATTCTGTAATCAGATGTGTGATATTGTGATTTATAATAATAAATATATATTGGTCTCTATCCCCAGTTCCTCACACAGGGCTCTTGAAACCCTGTAATTTCCTGGGGGATAAGACAGTCTTTTGTTTTAATAAGAGGACTCCGTGTGGGCTCTTGGATAAGGACCAGTTATCAGGAGGAATAAGTCATGATTAGATTGGAATTCTCAGCCCTGCCTCCCATTATCTTGAGAAAGGAAAAGGGCTGAAAATGAAGTTAATGATTGATCATGCCTACTCAACAAAACATCCATAAAAATTCCAATAGTATGGAGTTTCAAGAGCTTCCTGTCTGGTGAACACATGCTTGCTGAAAAGGACCTAAGACCACAGAGACATAAACTTTTGCTGAAGACTTTAGACCTTGCCCTATGTATCTCTTTCCTGGTGCACAACTGCATCCTTGATCACATCTTTTAAGAAACCAGTGACAGGCTTCCCTGGTAGCTCAGTGGTAAGGAATCTGCCCGCCAAGGCAGGAGACACAGGTTCTATCCCTGGTCTAGGAAGATCCCACATGCCACAGGGAAGCTAGGCCTGTGTGCCATAGCTATTGAGCCTGTGCTCCAGAGCCCTCAAACCTCAATGATCAAGCCCACGTGCCACAAATACTGAAGCTGTGCTCTCTAGAGCCCATGCTCCCCAACAGGAAAGGCCACTGCAAACTAAAACAAGAGTAACCCCCCACTCTCCCCAACTAAAGAAAAGCCCACCCACAATGAAAACCTAGCACAGCCAAAAAATAAATAAATAATAAATACAATATAAATAAATATAATAAATAATAATAATTAAAATTATATATTTAAAAAGAAATTATACACTTTTTAAAAAACGTAATTAATCATTGCCTTGGGTTCTGTGAGCTGCTCTAGCAAACTGACTGAATCTGGGAAGAAGGTCATCAGTTCAGTTCAGTTGCTCAGTCATGTCCGACTCTTTGAGACCCCATGAATCACAGCACGCCAGGCCTCCCTGTCCATCACCAACTCCCGGAGTTGACTCAGACTCATGTTATCGAGTCCGTGATGCCATCCAGCCATCTCATCCTTTGTCGTCCACTTCTCCTGCCTCCAATCCTTCCCAGCATCAGAGTCTTTTCCAATGAGTCAACTCTTCACATGAGGTGGCCAAAGTACTGGAGTTCCAGCTTTAGCATCATTCCTTCCAAAGAAATCCCAGG
>SJYV01001595.1:678699-707873 GCA_006410875.1 Neotragus pygmaeus
GGGTCAAGTGAAGCTGGGTGGGACATCCCAAGAACCACACAAATTAGTCTGGTATGGCCATGTTTATAAATTATGAAGAGTTATTTTAAAGCTTTTGAGGATCCAAGAATTGGTGCTTTTGTGAAGGTTAATATGAAGGACTTTCAGATAAACAAGTCATCACATCATAATGATGGTGAAAATTCTATTATTTACTAGATTTATGATGACATTTTTTTATGATCACTTAGATTGATTTCTAGGCTGAGTTTACTCATTCTTGATCAGATGACTTTTATGATTAAAGTTGATTCTGAAGGAGTGTTCAGTAATTTTAAAAATGCATTTTACCACAATTCTTTGATTCCTAGTGGTATATGATAATTTGTGTTAAGAAACATGGGCTTCCCTGGTGGCTCAGTGGTAAAGAACCCACCTGTCAATGCAGGAGACTTGGGTTCAATCCCTGGGTTGGGAAGACCCCCTGGAGAAGGGAATGGCAACCCACTCCAGTATTCTTGCCTGGGAAAGCCCATGGACAGAGGAGCCTGATGGGCTACAGACTGTGGGGTTGCAAAAAGTCAGACGTGGCTTAACGAATAAGTAGGCATGCTCACACATTAAGAAACATATCTCAACTTCTAGACATGTATTTTACCAAAACTCCTATTGCACTAACAACTAACAAGCTCTTACCTCTCTGCACATTCATTCACGTGCTCACACCAGAGTCCTGTCCTGTGCAGCTAGAGGTGGGAAGGCAGATGGTGATGATAGAAGTGGGGGTGGGGGGGAATCAGTGGAAGAGTTTATTGATGGAATGAGTTTTGTAATCTAAAAATAAAATAGCCACAATTACTTATCCCAATGTAACATCCAGATAACATTTGGAAATTTACTTAGAAGTAACAGGAGGGTCTACATGAAACCTTCTGGGACAAAAAGTCAAGCTTTTCCAAAAACGTATGTTCTCTTGGATTCTCAGGATTCTGGAAATTTATTTCAGTTATCCAAGTGAACAGACCATCTTTGGTATCATCTCCATATATATAGCAGAAAGCTAACTTTGGAGAGCAATACATGGACACCTGTCCCCACAACCGTAGTGTCTTTATGTCCTTTCTGCACCCACCCCCACCACCACCAAAAGCCCCACCAAGAACAACTTGTGTGTTCCTGCTTAATGCAGGTTTCTCTCTGTAGGGGGTCTGTCTCCTCTGGCTTCCCTGTACATATCTGCCAACCCCTTCCTGGGTTAGAGAGCTTGCACCGTGGCACGGAAAGAAAATTCACCTCCTGACTTCATATTCTACAGGAGAAAGAAGACCGCACGAGAAATTCTCTTGCTACTAACTGAAAGGAGTTCATCACCTTATTAGAATATTAAATGTCAAAACTTCAAAGAGAGGACCAACAGTTCAATCTGAGCCTAGCCTGAGTTTCCCACTCTCCCTGGAATTTCAGTGTCTGAGAGGAATCCGAGCAGATGTGGAATTACATGTTAGTATCTGAAATCGGGCTCAGCCCCCACCCCAAAATGAGTGTACACTGACTCCCAGAGGACTCGTGTCCAGAGGGTGGTGGCGGGAAGGAACAACAGGGACAGCCGCATGCCCACACACTCAGCCATCTGCTGTTCCAACCACACTTCTCTCCCCTCCGTTTCCTGCAAATGATTCATCTATTCTTTTTCTCCTTCTTCAAAGATAACTGTGTAGGCATTCAAGGAGGGGAAAGTCATTAAGAAAAGTGGAATCTGGAGTTCTTAGGATGAGGTAGAGCAGATTAAACAGTCTGGAATTTCACAAAGCAAACAGCGTGGGCGTGGGCTCCTCTCTCCTACTGGTACCCTGTTCTGTAAGAGCCGCTTGTCATCTGTCGTGAGCAGGTCAACGAAAACGGCTGCATGTCAACTGTGAGTGACTGAGCTGCTAAGGAGCAGAGGTGGAGAGGACGGGGGAGGTCGGTAGGGGGAGGAGTCTGGATTTCCCAGCCGGAGACACCCTCATACCTGGCTTCTGTCTCTGATTTGACATGAACGAATGACATCTTTGTGACTTTCTTTAGCAAGCAGACCGAAAGGCTGCAATCAAAGTCATGCTTTAAAGGATACCTTGACCCATAGCCAGAGAAGATGACTGTGGCCATGTCCCCACCACCAAAGTATTTTAGTGACAGCATGCCACGTGTTGATAAGCATGTTCAAAAAGAAGGACTTCATCGTTTCTGAATTGCGTCTTTTGGAGGCAGACGGCCCTCGGTTCCAATCCTGGCTCTTTGTCCAGCTTCAGGGACCTTAAGCAAGACTGCCAAACCTCTGGGACTCTCAGTTGCCTCATAAGTGTGTCGGGGGATAAGGGTACCTCCCTCCAGGGGTTGGAGTGAGGACGGAAGTGGTTGATGTAGGTAAAGTACTTCCTGGGGTCTTCAAAAGGAAGTAGATACACAGATATCAGATGATTAGGGAAATGCCTTATTATTTCATTTCATATTCTGCCACACCGACACCCTGATGCTAGCTAGCAAGGTCAAGAACTCAAAGGAATCAACTCTATAGACTATTTTAGTACGTGCACACTTGCGTGCTAAGTCACGTCACGGTATCCAACTCTTTGCAACCCTATAGACTGTGCCCTCCAAGCTCCTCTGTCCATGAGATTCTCCAGGCAAGAATACTGGAGTGGGTTGCCATGCCCTCCTCCAGGGAATCTTCCCAACCCAGGGATCAGATCTGGGTTTCCTGCACTGCAGGTGGATTCTTTACAATCTGAGCCACCCGGGAAGCCCTTTTTCAGTACAACTCTAACCTATCTTCATCAGGAGAGAAAGGGGCAGTCATCATGGGGGAACCAGTAATCAAACTGCAGGAGACTTACTCTTCTTGTTAATGCAAGACACACAGGGAGGGGAGGAAGAGAGAGGCAGAGAGACAAGGAGGGCCTGATGTTATCTTTTCCCGCCCCCAACAGTCACCACATCCCGATGGCAAGTGAAAGGCCTGAGAAGTGAGTGATCCTATTGCCAAGTAGGATGAACAGATCTCAGATCAGACTGACTTGTTAAAGACTCTAGCATGATGCCTCCATTTTTCCATCTGTAAAATGGGTGTCATAATAGCCCTTCCATCTTGAATTGTCATGAAGATGAAATAAGATAATCTATGTAATGGACTAAACACAGGCACCCAGGACAGTCAGCAGTACATAACTGTTATCTACAGCTATTATTCTGTATCCTTTGTCAATATATGGAATGTTAACAATTCATTCGTTAACTTGTTTATTGATCAGCTTCCATTTGATAAATACTTGCTCACCCCATTAAGTGAACTGAATCATTCAGTTATCCCATCCATTTATTTATCATCAAATATGTATTCAGATCTTAGGCTGTGCTGGTGCTGTGCTGGGCTCAGGAGATGCCAAAGCTCGTTTGGCAAGAAGCTTGAAGGCTACTCAGAGAGAGAGAGATGTGTAAAGAAAAACAGGACAAGACAAGGTATAGAAAGTGTCAGGGGTGAAGAAGGGATTCACAGAGGAGATGCTTTTTGAACTAGATCCTGAGGAGTTAGGACCTGGCAATTTCAAGTAATTAAAACTTCTTGTGAAAAGGGATGAAGTTGGAAAAAAAAAAAAAGTGGGTTGAGAGTCACGAGAATTTTGGTGTGGGTGGTGCTTGGCCATCTGCCGGGTGTCTTTCCTTGAATTCAGGCTCAATCCTGGGCTGAGGCCATGGANCCTGACATGCTGCAGTTCTTGGGATCACAAAGAGATGGATACGACTTAGTGGCTGAACAGTAAAAAGGTATCTGTTAAAAGCCCCCAGAGACGGGACTTTCCTGGTTGTCCAGTGATTAAGAATCCACCTTGCGATGCAGGGGACACAGGTTTGATGCCTGGTCAGGGAAGTAAGATCCCACATGCTGCAGAGCAACTAGAAAGTCCATTAGCCACAGTGAAAGATCATGCTTGACGTAGTGAAAATCCCACAACCCACAGCTGAGACCCCCACACAGCCAAATAAATAAATATTAATTAAAAAAAAAAAAAGAAAAGCTCTGGGAGTATATGAGCCTTGGTGTTGTGGGCCCAGGCCTGTGTGTTCTCATTGGCGTTTGATGGTGTGCCTTAACATTGTTCAGAAGATAAGACACCAGTCATATGCTACCAGCTACAACTTTAAAAAAACAAACTTGAGAATAAAGTCACAAGAGGAAATGCAGACCATTTGGAAACTTGAGAACCCACACATTCTCTATGTGATTTTGTCTTTCAGGAAGGATTTCAGAGTTTCAACCTGTTTTAATTCTAGCCCATCTGGCTGCTTCATTAATGAAAACAGCAACATCTTCTAATGCTCTCATGTGAGGCAGTACTTTCAAAAGATAACAGGAAGAACTTTTGGGTTTTATGTACCTAATTTTGTTTTTCCCCTTTCAGGGGAAATAAACCAAAAAAACTGGAGCACATTTTAGAGAGAGTATGTGCATAGAAATATTCAGTGAGTCATTCCTTGTGTTGTAGGTCTGCTCCGGTGCGTGGGGTTTCCAGAACAATTACATAAGTATTAGCATAGGCAGGAACTTTTGACATTTGTGGCAGCTTAATGGAGCTCTTTTTTTCATTGAAAATATCCTAACTGTTATTTCCTGAAATTTAAAATGCATAAAACTAGTGAAGCAGCATAAATTGATTTCGAGGCATTTCTATCAAGTGTGCTTTATTGGCACAGAAACTGAGGAAAATGTATTTGAAATGAAATACAGGTGATCAAGTTGTAACACATGCAATAATCTAATCACCCAGCAAAAAACTGCCTGGGAGCATCAACTGTAAGGGAGATATGCTGGTTTCTTTGTCTTCTATCATCCTTCAAGATTTCCTTCACAGTCTGAGAGTCTGTAGCACATTAGTTACTTGGACAGCCTTAAATAGGGGATTTAATAGCATGGATCTGAAACTTCTGAGGTTCCTAAAGTCACTAGAACACACCAATATCTTGCTTTTATTTTCTCAGAAGATCACCCAGAAAATAATGTGATATTCTGAATGCCACTAATATGTTCCTTAAAATGTTATTTCTTTAAAAAAGATCCTCAAGTTCCAAGATATCTTCCCCCCCAAAAAAGAGAAACTAGAGAAAGACCCAACTAGAGCCATTGTCAATTCTTCTCCATCTCAACAGTGAGCGCCCCATATCCAGGGTTGAAGGGCTTTCCAGGGAGGGTGGAGTCCTTGGTTCTTGTGGATGTTTGTTCAGTGTCTTGCACAACTTCCCTAACTGGCTTATTTTCCTGCAGATAAGAGGTGGTAGTTGTGGGTGTTCCTGTATTTATTGGTTCAAAAGATTGGTGCAAAGGACAGTCAGGCAGAGCGGGCACTGACTCACAAAGGCTGCTGTTTGCTTGCGACCTGTGTGTTCCTTTTGAGGGGAAAGGGCATGGTCCACCAAGTCCACCAATGCCCAGCGCTGCTGGATTCTTTCCACATGACCACACCACTCCTTGAACACCTTTCCTCTGAAGCAGAGTTGACGGCACAGGACAGACACCTCAGGGACCCGATAGGGACGGAGGGCTGAGGTGGTGTGAACTGCGTGGGCTGTGGTCATATAGGTGAGGATGTAAATGGAATCACAAATGTAGCAAATATCCACGTGACGTCCAGTCATCTTCGGAGTGTGCTTGTTGAGGTTGGACAATGACATACTGTCCAGAGCTATCTCCAAGAATCTACTGTACATGTACCCTGTGGGCTTAGAAGGCAAAGCGAAAGGAGGAATTTGATGTCCCTGCCAAGTGGATAATGGAGATGATTTTTCAGGAGGAAGTGATGTGTTCATCCCAGGACTAGGAGGGTAGAGGCGGGCGAAGAGGCAGCCTTCACAGCTAAGAAAACACCGCCGGAACCAAGGCCAGGTCAGAGCCGACCCTCTAGAACAACAGAAAGGAGTTGACGGGAGCTGCCCTACATGGTTTCATGGAAAAACAATTTTTCTGACTCTTCATATTTCTGCACCTGGTGGTCATCAAGTCCAGCTAGCTCTGTCTCTTCCGATTCTAGAATTCGTCTTTCCTTCTTTCACTCTCTACTCAGTGAGTTCGTTCTCTTACCGCATCTCACCTGGATCGCTACACTAGTCTCCTAACTGGGCCTCCTGCTCTCGATCTTGTCCCAGACAACCCATGTCACACCCGGGGGATTTTGTCTTTTCACTGTTTAACAGTGTGACCTGGACTTTCCTGGTGGCACAGTGTATAAGAATCTGCCTCCAACACAGGGGATATGGGTTCAATCCCTGGTCTGGGAAGATCCCACATGCTGGGGAGCAACTAAGCCCGTGGGTCACAACCTCTGAGCCTGCGTCTAGAGCCTGTGAGCCAAAACCACTGAAGGCCACGCGCGTAGAGCCTGTCCTCCGAAACGAAAGAGAAGCCGCCACCGTAAGTCCACACACCACCGTGATGCAGAGTCCCTGCTAGCTGCAACTAGAGGAAGCCCAAGCAAAGCAAAAAAGACCCAGTGTAGCCAAATATAAATAAATAAAATTTTATATTTTAAAAATGGGACTTTATTGGGAGGATTTCTATTCAGAAAATGCCTAAATTGATAGAAACTGGCAGGGAGGGGATGGGATGGGTCTAGGAACACTCAAGTATTGTCAGTACCCTGATCCAGAACGAATGATTTTCTGTCATTTCTGGGGATTCCCCCCCACCACCTTTCTATCCTCCTTTAAGATTTTGATTCCACGGAATAAACAGTATTGCAGCTTGGGTGAGGAAGCCGCTCGGTGGTGAGTAGAGGGTTGAGGGGTCGTCCCAGGTGGCACTCGTGGAAAGAACTTGCCTGGCAATGCAGGAGACAAAGGAGACCGGGGTCCGATCCCTGGGTCGGGAGGATCCCCTGGAGGAGGGCATGGCAACCCACTCCAGTGTTCTTGGCTGGGAAATCCCATGGACGGAGGAGCCTGGTGGGCGACAGTCCACGGGTCCCATGGAGTCAGACACGACTGAACGACTTCGGATGCATGTACACGGAGGGTTGAAACCCCCTAGATTTAACAGTCTCATCAGATTTTCCAGTGGAGAAGATGTAATCCTTCTGGAGAAAGTCAGATTAGAGAGAATAATGAACGGGCAAAAACCAGTGTGTGCCCATGATATGTCGATTATAGCAAGGGCATCTAAGGACAGAGAAAATACGTATTATCCCACTCCACTCTGACAGCTTGCTAACTTCTCTCTCTTCCTCAGTAGACACTGAATTCCTTGAAGGAAGAGCCATGTCTTGTTCATCTTTGTATGCCTGCCCTCTCTCTCATAGACACTCAAAGACGCATAGCATGAATACTCATTGTATGAAAGAATGAATCAATGTCCACTTAAATGAAAGCTTTGTTTCATCTAGTTTATAAGTTTTCACCATGACTTTATGGTCCTCTGACCTTTAGCCCTCCTTCTCCCTGACCTAAACTGCTCAACACTGAGTTCAGGAGTACTCAATCCACTCACCCACCCTCTGGGCACCCCCAACAGGAAAGGGAGAGAACCACGAGACTATATGTCAGATACAACATATCTGACATATTTCTGCCTTCATTTAGCCAACTCTTCTAGCGTCATTTTGGTCTCAGGAACTCATAATATGCATTTTTTCCTGGAATGTGTAGTAGTTCTTGATGAGCTGATAGCCAACTATCTTATTTGACGTAATACAATGGGAGGAATGTGCTTTGAAATCAGACAGATAGAGGTTCCAATGTGAACTTACAATTACTAGCTTTGTGACCCTGAATACTTTTTTTTTTAAACTTCTCTGGAACTTAGATTACACATATATTCATGTTTGTCATTTGACAGATATCTGGTAAACATCAGCTCCATTCTAGGGTGGTGACTTGTCGCCATAGAGAGGTGAGAGAAATTTGCAGTGCTGGGGGAGGTCAATGGCACCCCACTCCAGGACTCTTGCCTGGAAAATCCCACGAACGGAGGAGCCTGGTAGGCTGCAGTCCATGGGGTCCCTAGGAGTCAGACATGACTGAGCAACTTCACTTTCACTTTTCACTTTCATGCATTGGAGAAGGAAATGGCAACCCACTCCAGTGTTCTTGCCTGGAGAATCCCAGGGACGGGGGAACCTTGTGGGCTGCCGTCTCTGGGGTCACACAGAGTCGGACACGGCTGAAGCGACTTAGCAGCAGTAGCAGCAGCAGGGAGGTAATTAGAACTGAAAGGGACAAGAGAAGTGGAATGAATGTACTGATTTGCTCTAACATGAATCAAAGTCAAGGGTTTAACTTTATGCTGAACTGTATAAAACATACCAAAGTTTTAAAGGAAGTAACAAATAGGTTGAAGAGAGATACAAGTCTTTACATTTTCTGAAGCAGCAACAGAAGTAGATACCTATTCTTCAAACTAAGGCCTGCACAGGTGTAACACTGGAAGGTATTTTCTTCTCTAGGAGGTGGTGTTTTGCTCCACTCCAGGATACACTGGGATGAAATCCTGGATGCATTATAGATTTTTAGGAAGTATCACCTGAGAGGTCATTTTCATGGAAAACCTCAAGCAAAATACATCAAGGATTGGACCATCAAACAAGCAAGCTGCTTTGGAGCAGCTGGAAGTGAGGATGCTGAATCTGCCCAACAACAACCCCACTTCTGTGGCACCCTCAGTTTTTTGTCATTGTCTCTCTCATCAATAAAAGAATATTTTAAATTAATGGTGCATGTTATCATTAATTGTATGATGTAATAAAAAATTTTAGAGAGGTCAGTTCTAGAAAAAGAAATTTAAAAAACATCTTGGATATTACTCTATCTTTGTTTTCTCTTCACATGTTAAAAAAAAAATAAAGAAATGACAGATAGCAGATTTGAAGGTATTGCTGTAGAAGTATAATTCGAGTCTCTCTCAAATTAAATAAAAAATGTGTTGACCTGAGGAGAACAGAAATCAACAGCTCGGAAGACGAGCATGATACGCACACCTCCGCTCTCCAATATCATTCCTTTAACTCGTTTCTCTCCTCCAAAATTCTAGGCTGCTCACACATCCCAGACTGTTCCTGCAGGGATGGGTGTGTGCTGTCCTCGTGTGCTAACACATGGTTTGGAGGAGAAGGAAGATATGGCGTAGACCTGGAGGCTGGTGAGTTAAAAATACACACCACGTTCTACCCCTGCAGTAGGGCAGACACGTGCCACCACAGCCTAGAAAGAGAGCCTTGATTTTTCTCTGGAGAATCCCTTTTCCCTGTAGGAGAAACGTTTTTCCATCACGGTGCTTTCCCCTATCCTGACCAAACGCAGAGCACTTACGTAGCTGAAACTAGGTCTCCCAGATGCTCTTGAGCTGGAATTTTAGTGTGGGGATAAGTGACACAAAAACTGAGAATGGTTCTAAGTCGCTTACTCTGGTAGCAAGGGCCCAAGGGAATTGGATTATTCCTGCCACTTGAATTCCTACAGCTTCTCTCGTACTTTAATAAAGTGGCTTCCTGGCTTCTCATTCTGTTCCGTGGGCTCTTTTGTATCCTCCCAATACATTCATTTCTTTGCTTAAGATACCCGGACTCTGCTTCTGTTATTTTCATCACAGAATTCGGACTAAAATCGATTCTCAGATAACTGCATGTTTCAATATGCAATGCTGAAAGGGCAGTATTTGGGAGGTGGAGAGAGTCACTTGGAATCAAACATTTACTCAGGCACCAAACTCAGTTTTTCTCAAGCCATTCAAATTGCAATTGTTGGCTTTACAGCATCGCTTGCAAGCCTAGGAAGGAAAAGGAGTCCTTGAACTAATTTTCCCAGGGGTTCATTTGGTTGAAATCACCAAATTCTCTAGCTCTGCCAATGCAATTCTAATCAGCCCCACAGATTCTAGAAAAAGTTCAGTGATGCTGGTCTAGGTGGCTAAGTTTAATCAGTTTTGTAAGAAGCAGCCTGGAAGTTGCACCGTAATTATGTAACAGATTATGATGGAAAAGCAGCTACTGCAGAGAGGTCAATAGGCATTTAAAAAAATCACTGCGTGGGAAACTTTTCAAACCACAACCCTCCATTAGAAGCCTACATTTCCCAGAAGATCCTCATTCCTTCATTTGGGCAGCAATTTTAAAGTCAGCCGGAACCACTGTTTCTGCATGACAGCCACTCAGAAAAAGAGACTGTATTTTACTTTCCTGTAAGCAGCATCTCCTGGTCATGGCATTTGATATCCCTAAGATGTCACATTCTTTTGAAGTTGTTTTCAGTTTTGGTTTGAAAAGTATCCTAAATCAGCAATGTCCAGCCTTCTCCTGATGGAGCTTAGGAAGCAAGAAGGAGTCAGGGAAGGAGTACAGAGAAGACAAACTTCTAGAAACCTTGACCAGAGCCCTCCTCAACTTGCTGGAGCTTCCCTCCTCCTTTTCTTTCCTTCCCCGCCTCCCCCTCCACTCCTCCTCCACCCCACTTCTTCCCCTTCTCTCCTTTCTCTTCCTTCCCCGACTCTCCCTTTTCCTCCTCCTCCTCTTGTTTGTTTTTGCTGCAGAAGCCGCTCCAGCAGCCTAATGAGGAAAAACCTCTGTCTGTTCTTTCATTCAACAAGCGCCTGTCAAGTACCTATTCCATATACATACAGAATATATTCTCTAATATCCTGTACCAGGCACTGGTAAACTAGGCAGGCAAGGTGTTTGCCTGCCAGGTGCTTCTGTTCCAATGGAGAGAGATGATCTGCTTGGCTCATAGGTAGATCCTGGGTCTAACCACTGGGAGAAGGGGAATCAAATGTCCTCACCTCCCAGCTAGAAATGGTTGTTTACGCAAAGTAGCAATTAGTTCACCAAACGCTTTAGACAATGAAAATCAAAACAGGAAATCATTGACCAGTTAGCTTCAGTGGACCAGAAACCAGGCCTCCCCTTTCCTGGTCAGCACCACAGTCCTCACTCTTCCCCTTCCAGCTGTCTCATCGTCTATAACCTTCTCATCTACCACATCGTGCTCTGTTGCTGTGGGTTTGATGGGGATTAGCCATAATTTTTTTTATTAGAATACAGAATATTTTCCTGAGATGCAAACACAGTCCTAGAAAGTATATACCTCTATAATCTGCTCCCATCATTTGTCAAAAAATTATTATTTTTAAACCTTTTCTTCCTTGCTCAGAAATCATTCAGGAAAAGAACCACATTTCCAATGGGACATTTGCCTTCTTGGTAGACACAGTCATTGGAAACCATCCAGAGAAGACACCACACACCTAATTATTGTTTTGCATCAAAACCACTAGAGTCCCTAGAAGGAACGTTGATGTCATGTTAATAACAACACCTCTGAATCTATAACAGAATCTCAGTCTTCCATGACCTGTTTGCCTGATTCATCCACATACAAGTTGATCTATGTATTGGAGTCTGGGATTAACATATACATTCTACCATATATAAAACAGATAAACAACAAGGACCTACTGAATGGCACAGGAAACCGTATTCAATATTTTGTAATAATCTATAAGGCAAAAGAATCTGAAAACAAAGTATATATATATATATATGGGCTTCCCTGGTGGTCAAGAATCTGCCTGCAATGCAGGAGTTGCAGGAGATGTGGGTTCACTCCCTGGTCGGAAAGATTACCTGGAGGAGAACATGGCAACTCACTCCAGTATTTTTGCCTGGAGAATCCCATGGACAGAGCAGCCTGGCAAACTACAATCCATGGGGTCGCAAACAGTCAGACACAGCTGAAGTGACTTAGCATGCACACATGTGTATCTATTTACATAAGTGAATCACTTTGCTGTACACCTGAAACTAACAGAGCAGAGTCAATCAATTATATTTCAATTAGAAAAAAAGAAAGCAGATCAATTTAGTGAAAAGGATGGAAACCACATACAAATAAACCATTTATCATAACAGTATGGACTCTACAAATAAAGCTAACATTTCTCCAGCAGCTGTAATAGGCCAGGCCCCATGCTAAGTGTTTCATATAATTATCTCACTTAATCCTTACCCCAACCTTTTCAGGCAGGTACTATTACTGTAACCATTTTACAGATGAGGAAATGTAGGCTCCAAGGCTGTCTTGCCCATTGATAGGTAACTACTTAGAGATGGAGACAGCATTTGAAACCACAGCTACCTGACTGCAGAACCCTCTTTCCTGATCACTGTTCTAATTAGGGGCACAGATTATTAGGGCTAAACTTTAGGCAATTCCCTGGTGGCACAGATGATAAAGAGTCTGCCTGTAATTCAGGAGACTCAGGTTCGATCCCTGGGTCAGGAAGATCCCCTGGAGAAGGAAATGGCAACCCACTCCAGTATTCTTGCCTGGGAAATCCCATGGACAGAGAAGCCTGACTGGCTATAGTCCATGGGGCCCCAAAGAGTTGGACACGACTGAGCAACTAACCCTTTAATCTAGGCATGAGGTAGCAGAGGCCCCAGACGGTGAAGGATCTGCTTAAAGTCACACAATATGTCTTCACCAACAGAAAGAGACTTGCATTTACATTGTGCCTACCAACTGGAGAAAAACTAGAATGAGGCTTTCAGTATTTGCCTATATATTTACAGAGGATTTTTTTTTTTTTTTTTTTGAGGGTTTGAGCTGAAAATATCCATGCCATGTAAAGTGGAATCTTGACAAATCTGTGCTCACAAACCCAATTATGAGGCTATCTATTTAATCATAAGAAACTCTTCTAAGCCATTGGAAACTAGCCATATTCTGGTAGGAGTCTCCAGTTCCACCTGGATCTGTTCTGATAAGAGCAAACTTGGAGAATGATCATCTGTATCATAGTAATATATTTATCTCAAGCTTTCAGGGGAGTCATCATTGAAAAACCCATAAGCAGAAAATTAACTGTCGTAATAAGCTGATGGTGATGGTACAGATTTTTATTACTTTTGTTGTTTGGGTTGTTTTTCTTTTCTTCTTTTTTAAGAACTCAGTAAACCACGCTGAATGTTAACAATCCATTAGCTCTACAGGGAACATTTTTCACTCCCAGAAAATTCATTTTACCTCCAGAATCTGAACCTATAAATGTGAAAGCTTTTTTTGTCTTATAAAAAGGCTTAGTGCTAATTGTTTCCACAAGGTGAGCCCAACTGATCTGAAGCTTCTGGCAAATGTAGGACATTGTCAATTTTAACCATTTGTCCAGCAAGCTCTTTTTGGACTAATGTTATTTATCCAGCCGGGTATACTGACCAGGACAGCGAAGATCAAAGCAGCTGGGGATTGTGCAACATCGAAGATCTGTCCTGTCCTGGTCATGAAGCCTGGAGCATATGGACCTGATGACAAAACTCCTCCTTATATATCCTTTTAGGACCCCGATGAGTGGAAGGCTGTGCTGCCTGTAATGGCCATAACCTACATCAAGGATTCCTAGGACCACTTTTTAGGTCTTTCTGTAATTCTTAGTTTCTTGCATGGTGAGCTCACAGAAAGCACCAGATGGAAACTCTAAAATGCAATTTGCAGCCTTGAGACCCCTGTGATCCTTAAGAGAATAACTTAAAAGGGGTGTGGGAGGAGGCCTGGGGAGCTGTGTGTGGCCCTGCCCAGGATGGGCCTGCTTCTGCCCTTGCCAGGGAAGAAGGCTGGGAACTGCACCCCCATCCCATTCCAGCCCGTCTCCCCCTACCCTCCCCCACCCCCGCAATGGCAGGAATCAGAGGAGAGCACAGGAAAAGACACTCCTCAGGGGAAACAGCCCTGGGTTTCAGTGAAAGCCTGAGGGCTGGGGACCAGAGGACCCAAACAGGAAGAGGAAAAGTGCAAGACAGTCTGGAGAGAAAGGAAAAATGGAAAGAGCCAAAAATATATATATTATAGTAATAAAAATGATGAAATTATATGAAATCATGTGTGTGAAACTTTTGAAAATTTTATAGCACTATGGAATTCAAAGAATCTTTCAAGTTTTAAAAATGTGGGAAAAAATCGGATGACTAGATGACTGGGATGAGAGATGGGTGGGCGAGAGCTCCAAGAGGGAGGGTATATATGTATACATACAGCTGATTCACTTCCTTGTATGTATGTGAAACTAACACAGCATTTTACAGCAATTATATTCCAATTTTTTAAATTTTTAATTAAATTAAACAAAAACAAACCCCACAGGCTATATTGGCCTGAGAAGCAAGAAACCAAAGGAAGCAACTTGAAAGATGCCAAAGTGGCAGGCAGTGCTGGGTGCTCCCAGCTGCCTTGGCTGGGCAGGGCCAGGCCACGGAGTGAGAATCCATTCCCACCAGGCACCTCCCAGCTTGGCAAATGATTCCTCTCTCAATGATTCTGGCTTCACCCAGCTGCTTGGAAAGGAGCTTGCAGGAAGGTAGGTGGGAAGGGATTGCAGAAAAGCTGCTGGCGTGCCTCTTCCCTTTCTGAGTCTGAATGCTGCTCAGAGAACTTTAAAGGCTGACAGCTAAATTTAATCAGAGTTAAATTACTGAAATGAAGATGATGTTCTTATGCAACACAAGTGAAAGGTGGTTCTGCCAGCACTTTCCCTACAAGGTAATGGTGCAGACTCCCAGGAGCAGTCTGGCAGTTTGGCAGTGTTATGAATTCAGGGGAGGCAGGAAAGTGAAAATCTGGTTCATTGCTAATATTGTCTTCTGGGGACTTGGGGGCCTGTGGGTTCAACAGACAGGGTTCCACAGCTGGTGTTCTATGATGACGGTGCTCACTTGCTGGCAAGTCTGTGAAATGCTTCAGACATGGCATCTTAACTACATTCTATATTTAAGACAGCCATTTTTCCCCCCCTCAGGAACTCCAAATGTTTTCTGCCAAAGGAACTCGCATAAACGCTACAACCTGGGACTTGGACTGAATGAAACATTAGTTTATTTCCAGAGATTCTGACAGTTTGATTTTGAGCCACTTCTGTCCTTGTAAAAAATGGACAGAGTTGGCTCTAGTTCAGACTAATTTGCCACATGATTTATTTTCTTTAAAAACAAATGTTAAATCAACTGTGATTTAACATTTAATGAACATAATCAGGTTCGATTCCTGGGTCTTAGGAAATGGCAACCCACTTCAGTATTCCTGCCTGGAGAATTCCATGAACAGAGGAGCCTGGTGGCTACATAGTCCATAGGGTTGCAAAGAGTCGGACACGTACATACACGCAATAAACATAATCATGATAAGGTGGGATGAGAAGGGTTCTTTACCTCTGAGGCTGTCCTCCCCCAAACCCATCAACCCATGTAACCACGAGGAAAATATCAGATAAAGCCAAATTGAAACACATTCTATACGTTACCTGACTCATACTCCTCAAACTGCCAAAGTCATTCCAAACAAGGAAAGTCTGAGAAACTGTCACAGTCTAGAGGAGTCTGAAGAGATGGGATTACTGGGTGGGAACAGGAAAGGACATTCGTAAAAACTAGGGAAATCTGAATAAAGTATGATCTTTAGTGATTAATGTCCTGTTACTTTCGGTTTCTTAGCTGTGACAAATGTTCTGTGCTTGCTAATGTAAGATGTTGACAATAAGGGAAACTGGGTGTGCGATATACGAGACCCCTTTCTTTGTATTATCTTTATAACTTTTCTATAAATTTAAAGTTGTTCTAAAATTAAATATTTATTAAAAACATAAATGTTGGACTTCCTTGGCAGTCCAGGGGCTGAGACTCCGTGCTCCCCATGAAGGGCACCCAGGTTCAATCCCTGGTCAGGGAACTAGATCCCGCATGCAGCAGCTAAAGGTTCCATGTGCCACAAGATCCTACGAAGATTGAAGGTCCTGCATGCTACAGCCAAGACCTGGTGCAGCCAAAGAAGTAAGTGCTTTTAAAAAACATAAATGTTAAAAAGTTAGTTTGGCTGTTGTTCTTAAATGAAACAAATCATTTAAGTCTACTTGTGTTTCCACTTCTGCTTGATTCAAATTCCTGTCCCGTTATTGCTGATAACTTACCAAGAGGAAACTTGAACCATAAAGACAGAACTGAGCACATGGTGAGGGACGATGTGGTAAAGAGAATATTGTGCTTCTAGAACTCATCTTCCTGCTTCATCATCAGGTACCTGACCTATGGGCCTTGCACAACTATCTCCTGCCAGGATACTGGGCGATAAAGGAGTTTCAGGAGTCACCTTCTTAAGGGTTGATGTATTTTGATAGGATATTTTGGAAAAAGCAAGTCCTAAGGAATGATTTTCATGATGGTGAAATTTCCATAAAAAGATACAGTTGGTTAGGAACAGAGATAGGCTCACTCCATGGGTCCGCAAGCCCTTTCTACTCATGGGGCCAGCCCCTACGCAAATAACACAGTATTGGGGCTGTGGCCATTAAATTCTATGCCTAAGGTTGTGACTTCTCAGAGTCCATCTGGGAAATAACGTGACTTCTCATTCAGGTCTATGCAACACAGTCAGCATGGGAGGGAGTCCTGGAGTCCATAACAGCAGGAGGAATCAGCCTTGTCAGGGATGACCTGTACTTTCCTTTTTGGTCTTTAATAACCTGAACATTGTTATCGGCTATCTAACCAAACCCTGCCACTGTTATAACAACAACATGGCAGACTTTGTACTCATAAAAACCTGAGTTCAAATCCTCACTTCTAGGTTTGCACTTCCAGGCTGGGTGGCCCGAGTCAGGCTGCTTAATCTCACTGACTTCCAGATTTTCCATTAGGAACAATGCTAATGGTTATCTTGCTTTGAAAGATTGGTGTGAGGATAAACTACAGTAGGTCTGTAACAGCTCCTTACCCAAAGTGTGGAATACACTAAGCTCTGAACAAATATTCTTTCCCTCCCCTTTTCCTTCCTTTCTCACAGAGCCAGGTCGGTGGAGACAGGCACTGTCTGGACAGCTCAACCCTTTCACAAATGGTTCTCTCTGTTCTCATGAGATTAGCATTTCTAATAGGATCAGAAATTCTGCTACTTCATTGATCATTAATCCTGAGGTGTACAAATAATCCCTTCTGATTTCTGCAGAACCAAGCAAATGTTCTTTGAGGACATACATTTATTTATTATTATTTTGCTGTTATTTCAGGGAAGGGTCTAATTTTATGCCACCAGAAATTGTCTGGGCAGCTCTCTTGCTGGATGATGAAGGTTTGTTGAACCCAGGACCTCTGCCAAGTAGCCCCTAAAAAGGATCGTTGGAAGCAAGATGGGAACCGTCTGCCAGCAGGATTCCTTGTTGGGAAAGACGCCAGTACAGTTTCGATAGAATTATGGGGGCAAATAAATAACACACAAAGCACCTGAGAAGGCTTAGAGTGGCAGGGGAAATGATGCAAAGAAAGAAAAAAGCTTAATCAATTAATTAAAATAAAAGGCAAGTGGCCAGGCAGGGTGAACTAGAAAAGAACACTTAATACAGAGACAATCTGAAGGTGGAAAGGCTGGGGAAAGTTCTGATCTGAAACCCCAGTAGGAGACGGAGAAGGAAAACACTCCCAGCACACAGGCCAGTTATATTTCTGATGGCAGCATCTTCACAGTGAACGCGTTTCTGTCATGTTAAGGGTATCAAATGTGTCTTGTTATATCCGACCTTGCTCGTATTGAACTGTTTCCCTATGGTTGGAATACAGTTTATTTCCAGATCTTTTTATTAGAAAGAACATTGTAGTATGGCCATAATATGTTTTAAGATTCTTCAAATGGTATGGTTTTATTGCCTCAGGTTATTTCAACTTAAATATCAGACATTTATTTAGTGCCCAATCTGTTCAGCTGAACCCAGGGTACTACAGTGAAGACAGAATGTAGTGGCGACAGATGCTTATGTAAGGTATTTTAGTTCACCTTGAGAAGTATCATAATAGAAGTAAGTGCCAAGTTCTGTGATCTAATGTGTAAAATTCGTTTGCACTGTACATGGCATAGTAAATGCTCAATACCAAAATGACAATGATGATGATGATTGTAGCCATCCCATTTCTGATAGAATCTTTTAAATGCTGCTTCTCATGATTCATATTTGTAGAAAAAGAAATAAAATCCAGAAAGCCCAAAAGAGTGTTCCTTGATCTACAAAAATCGATGCTATAAATTCAAAAAAATTGAAATCATCTCAAGCATCTTTTCTGATCACAATGCAGTAAGATTAGATATCAACTACAGGAAAAAAACAATTAAAAATACAAACATATGGAGGTTAAAACACTTCTGAATAACCAACAAATCAGAGAAGAAATCAAAATATGATTAGAAATTAATAAAAATGAAAACACAACAACCCAAAAGCTATGGAATATAGTAAAAAGCAGTGCTAAGGGGAAGTTCATAGCAATACAAGCCTACCTCAAAAAACAGAAGAAAAATCAAGTAAATAACCTAACTCTATAACTAAAGCAACTAGAAAAAGAAGAGATGAAGCACCCCAGGGTTAGTATAAGGAAAGAAATCACAAAAATTAGGGCAGAAATAAATGCAAAAGAAACAAGGTAGACCATAGCTGAAATCAACAAAGCTAAAAGCTTGTTCTTTGAGAAGGTAAATAAAATAGACAAACGATTAGCCAGAGTCATCAAGAAAAAAAGGGAGANAAAGTTATGACCAACCTAGATAGCATATTCAAAAGCAGACTTTACTTTGCCGACTAAGGTCTGTCTAGTCAAGGCTATGGTTTTTCCTGTGGTCATGTATGAATGTGAGAGTTGGACTGTGAAGAAAGTTGAGCGCTGAAGAATTGATGCTTTTGCACTGTGGTGTTGGAGAAAACTCTTGAGAGTCCCTTGGACTGCAAGGAGATCCAACCAGTCCATTCTGAAGGAGATCAGCTCTGGGATTTCTTTGGAAGGAACGATGCTAAAGCTGAAACTCCAGTACTTTGGCCACCTCGTGCAAAGAGTTGACTCACTGGAGAATACTCTGATGCTGGGAGGGATTCGGGGCAGGAGGAGAAGGGGACGACAGAGGCTGGATGGCATCACTGACTCAATGGACGCGAGTCTGAGTGAACTCTGGGAGTTGGTGATGGACAGGGAGGCCTGGCGTGCTGCGATTCACAGCATTGCAGAGTCGGACACGACTGAGTGACTAAAATGAATTGTGGCAAGATGTTCTGGTGGTTCAGACCAGAGTGGTGGTGACAATGGTATGGTACTAGATATATTCTTAAGATGTGACCAACAGGATTTGCTGAAGGTTTGGATGGATAGAGTGAGGGGCCAAGAGAGATCGAGGAAGACTCCAAGGTTTATGGTGCTTGTTAGAGTTGCCAGTGACTGACAGGGATATCAGTAGGAAGAACAGCTGGGAAGGTGAAGACGAGGTGTTCAGTCTTGGACATGTTGTATTTTCAATGTCAAGGAGGGATGGATCTGGAGTTTGGGGTGGGATACAGGTGGGAGAAGGAACCTAGGCCGGAGTGTTACATTTGGGAGTTTGTTAACACGTCTATGGCCGAGAGACTGAATGAAATGAACAAGAGTGCCTTTAAACAATAAACAGGTGTCCAAACTCTGCCTTCTGGAACACTCTAGAGTTAAGTTCATGCAGATGATAATAAGCCAGCAAAGGATGCTGAGAAGGAAGAAGTGAAGGAGAAGTATAACCAGGAGCTCATGATATTCTGAGCCTTGTGGAAAAAAAAAAACAACCTTTTTCAAGGAGATTCATGATCAGTGTCAACTGCTGCGGATTTGTTAGGTAAAATGAGAGGAAAAGTTGTCCATTGACTACAGCAACTTGAAGGTCATGGCTGACTTTGACAAGAACAGTTTTAAAAGGTGGAGTGTGCACATGAAAGCCTGATTGAAGTGAGTTTAAGAAAGAATGGGAGGAACTGGAACCAGTGAACGAAGACAACGCCTGTGGAGTTTCCTGCAAAGGGGAGAAGAGAAATAAATCTGTAGTTAGAAGTGGGAATGGGGCCAAGTGAAGGGTTCTGGTTATTTGTTTAGAGAGATGGGAAAAATAAGAGTTGTTTTATTGATAATAATGATCCATAGGAAGGAGAGGAAGGATTGATGGTGCAGAAAAGTGAAAAGACACTTGCTGGAGCAGTGCCGTGCATAGGCAAGGGGGGACAGGCATCCAGTCCCGAAGTGAAGGGAAGGCAGGGCTCAGGTGAGACAGTGGCAGAAGTGGTGTGGGAGAGAGCGGCAGTTATCTTCTGATGACATTTATTTTCTCACTGAAATAGGAAGCAAGTGTTAAGAAGATGAACACGTATTACTTACGGACAAGAAAATCAGGAAAAGAAAACTTAAATATGCATGAACTTTCAGTTGGCAGCATCACTTCCAGGAATTTTTCTTAAGGAAACGATTAAAGAATTTTGTCAAGATGTTCTCTGGCAGGACTTTTTTGTGAAAGCAAAAAGTTAGAAACAATCTAAGAGCCTCACAGTAGCAGACTGGTTCTATTTAACCAATCTATTAATCAGCACTGACTTTCAAATACATGAATTGATATGGAAAGCTATTAACTATACGTGTGGGCTTCCCAGGTGACGCTAGTGGTAAAGAATACACCTGCCAATGTAAGAGGATGTAAAAGATGCAAGTTCGATCCCTGGGTCTGGGTCTGCCCCTGAAGGAGGGCATGGCAACCCACTCCAGTCTTCTTGCCTGGAGGATCTCATAGACAGAGGAGTCACAGGGCCCATAGGGTCACAAAGAATCGGATACGACTGAAGTGAATTAGCACGCATTCACACACAACTGAACATTTAAAAGAAAAGCAAAGTTCCCATGTTTGTAAAAAATATATATTTATTTGTAGATACCTATCTATATGTCTTTACATGTTTAAAATTGGCAGTCCATGATAAATGGGATCATAGATTGCTGATATTTTTTGTTGACTGTATTTTCTGATTTTTCTATAATAACCAGAATGAGAAACTTGCAATAAGAAAGCAACAACACAAGAACCAGCTCGGTGTATCTGTGCTGTGTGGCACCTTTAGACTTTTGGTGACTCTCAAGAGGTCTAGGGCCTCTTTGCCCTGGGTCCTTCCACATCCTGCAGGACCCTCTTGCTTGATCTAACTCAAATGTTGCCTGTATAGTCCTGTTGTATGTCAGCAAGTCCCCTTCAATCCATGCCTCTCTGATGCCGATTGATATCCACAGAAGCAGCTCCTGCCTGCTTGCTAACACATGTACGTATGTCTGGCCTTCTCTTGGAGACTCGCTTGAATTGTGACATACTGCCTGGTGTGGATCAAGTAAGGCCCACAGGCCTGTTAGAAGAAACTGCTGAAATTCCTCAGGAAGACCCTCATGATCATCTCCTGGTCAGATTGGTTTAGGCCATTTATTACGTATAAAAATATTACTTGATATGTATCATGGACATTGTCTCAGTAGTATGTGAAGTGGGTATAAAAGCCTATTTAGAGAGTTATACTTCCACTGATCTGTTGCATGCAATCTAAGTTTAAAAAAGCATGCTGCCTATAACACACCTTGAAGACAACCCTTAGCTGCCCATTTTTTAGACAGATTGCTGCTCCAAGCCTGTATTTTCTAAGAATTCTGGTGCTCCTCTATCCCACGAGGGACTCTGGGTATTTTTTCAGACGGCTATCTGCCTTGTTTCCGCAATGTGCCTCTTACCTTTGAAAACAGCTGCTTCACACTTAGAATTTCCAGCCCTAAGTTGTCATTTCTCTGAACCACTCGCAACTTATGCACTATTCATGTTTGGATTACACTGGATAACTTTGGAGGTTAAAATTGATTCATGCAAATAGATGACTGAGTAAGCAACAGAAACGTGACCTAGGATAATCTCATGGTTTGCTATTGCATAAACATGTTTTATAATCTGTTTAACGGCAAACTTGATACTTCCTGAATGTGCCAACCATAACATGCCCTTTTCTGTTAGACAAGAGGAAAAGAAAAACCAGCTTTTCCTTCTCATTCATAATCAAGGAAATTATTAAACTAAGAAAATATGATTGCCCTTAGTAAATACACTTTCTTGTGCTCTTCTTTTCATTCTGGGTTCTTTTATTATCCTCTTGTGTGGAGCTGGAACAAAGGCACCTCTCAGAGTTGGAATGGTGGCGTTTAACCCCAGGTTTATTATTTTCAATACACCTGCCTGACTCTGACCAGAGATCAAAATAAGCATCACCAATAATAGGAGAGATTGACATTATATGTCACTTGATATGACTCACTGAGAGAAACACAGGTCCACTTCCATGGTGTGTATGTATGAGTGTTAGGTGCTCAATAGTGTCCAACTCTGCGACCCCACGGATGGCAGCCTGCCAAGCCCTCTCTCTGTCCATGGGATTCTCCAGGCAAGAATACTGGTGCGGGTTGCCATGTCCTTCTCCAGGGGATCTTCCCAACCCAGGGATCGAACCCAGGTCTCCTGCATGGCAGGCAGATTCTTTACCGTCTGAGTCACCAGGGAAGCCTGCTGTTTCATGATATTTCTGGCAAAATGCAAATGATCATAAGGAAACACCAAACNTCCTTCTCCAGGGGATCTTCCCAACCCAGGGATCGAACCCAGGTCTCCTGCATGGCAGGCAGATTCTTTACCGTCTGAGTCACCAGGGAAGCCTGCTGTTTCATGATATTTCTGGCAAAATGCAAATGATCATAAGGAAACACCAAACAAACCCAAACTGAGGGAGATTCTACAAAACAACTGGTGGAAATCTTTAAAAACATAGCAGCCATGAAAGACAAGTCCAGATTGAAGATCAAAGAGACATCAAAAGTGAAGGTGACGTATTATCCTGGGTTGGAACCAGAAACAGGAGAGAGAAATGGGGCCGGGGGGCGGCGGGGGGTGCGCACTAGAATAATGAGTGAGATTTGAGTGGCATGAATGTATTACACGGTGATACTGTGTAAGTGCCAACTTTGTGCTTTTGATGGCTGAGTTGTGGTTATTATGTGGGAGAATGTCCTTGTCTTTTTAACAAATTCACATGATCATATCTAGTGAAACTAGGGCATTATGTCTGCAACTTTCAATTTTTTCAGGGAAATAGCTCACTAGATAGACAATAGATAGATAGAGATAGAAACACACATAGATAATGATAAAATAGAAGTATCGAAATGTTAGGAATGAGAGACTTTGGGTAAAAAGTATATGGCAGTTCTTTGTATTAATTGTTCTGTGTCTCTGTCTTATAGCAAGAGACACTAGGTTACTTACCATTCCTCTTAAAGTGAGAATGTTCACTATCATCATAAAACAAACATCTGTAGCTACAGACAGTTATTATTGCAAGCAGATACTTTACCCTCTGAGCCACCAGGGAAGCCCTATTATTATATATAAAATATAAATAGACAGTATCCATCAATCTTTTTTATATCTATCTTGCAAAAGTATGGATTTCCTTGATGGCTCAGTGGGTGAAGAATCTGCCTGCAATGCAGGAGACACAGGAGATGTGGGTTCCACCTCTGGGTCAGGAAGATCCCCTGGAGGAGGGCATGGCAATCCACTCCAGTATTCTTGCCTAGGAGATCCCATGGACAGAGGAGGCTGGCAGACTACAGTCCACAGGGTCGAAAAGAGTCAGACACGGCTGAGCGTCTAAGCACATGCTCATGTGTATATGTATATAATTTGCCTGGGACCCTGAGGGTCTGCTGAGTTAGAGTATGGGTGGGGATAGAGCGCCCCTAGGAAGCCCAGAGGTGACAATGGCACATGGCCAGCACAGTGGGTCATCCCCTAAGCAAGTCCTCCCAGTTTCGGGAGCTCTTGGGTGGGTCTGGCAAGGAAGGCATGCTTCCGCTTCTCGTCCCGGCTTCTGTCTCACATTCCAAGCCCAGTGCCTACTGTCCATCTCTCTTTGGCTACTTCCCTAGAGTATAAATGCCTGATGATGACTCAGCAAATCTTCCTAAACCAAGTTTCTCAAAAGCCTCATGTGTTCTCAGAAAACAAAAACAAATAATCCATTTGATTCTAAGTTGAATAAGTCTACATACCCCTTCACAGAAGAGCTCCTTCCTGGACATTTATAAAATGCATTCATTTATACATGGCTTGCAAGCGGCTGCATTTTCTGTAATTCAGTATTTCACAGAAGCTTTCGGCCACAGAATGCTTTCCCTCCCACTTAACACCTATCACATAGCAGCCAGTGACATTTGTGTTTCTTCAGGTGCTTAGTCCCAAAGCCTGTGTGAACTGTGAAGGACATTGATGGGAAGAGCGTGAAGGTACTCAGCTCTGGGGCTGGCTCACTTGCATTTCTTATTCTCACAGCTCTGCCTTCTTGCCTATGTCAGCTTATATGCGAGGTGACTCCCCTCTTGAGATTTCAAGACGCTGTAAGCAGCAACTGGGTCTAATACTTCTGCCTTCATGGACAGACAAAGAACATATTGTGCTCATCCTGCTCAGATGAACCCTAACCAGTCCCCAGATCCAGGGAAATGGGATTGCCCTGTTAGCCTGGAGCAGCCAGTGCTCACCCATCCATACATGGTGGCTACACCGTGAGGAGCGGGTGGGATCGATGTTGAGGTGGGATTATCAGAATGTCCTCCACAATGTGGATCTTAAGCCGATAGATTACTGCGGTCTTATAAGTGCTTGCTCTAGCCACACAACGCTCCCCAGACAATCACCCGCTGCTCATGCAGTTCTCGACCAGGTTAACCTGTCCTGGGGTGAGGAAGAGGCCCCCTGAAAGTTGAGGGTAGGGGGCAGAGGCAGTGGCCGACCCAGTGGCTGCTCACTGAGGAACAGATAAGCATGCCAGTGAATTGAGTTGCCTTTTCCATATTTTTCCTTGCTTCCTTTTTTCACGTTCTTTCCCACGATTGGATTTTTCTTCTTCTTTAGCCCCACCAGGCAAGCCTGGTCTCTAGGAACACAGCTATGTTCAGGACACTTCTGAAAAGAGTGCTGAACACAGATTGCTTGCCAATTCCCTTACTGGAGGCTGAATTCCAAAGGTTATTTTCTTTAAGCCTTAGTCTCAACCTTTTGCCTTATAATTTTGAAGTAAAACCCTTCTCAAGACAGGTCCTCACAAAGTGCTTAGAACTGAACAATGTGTCATTGTTACACTTGCAGTAATTCCCAAACAGCATCAGTGAATTCAAATATTTGTAACTTTGCATGGGTCGGTCGGCTGCCGCCAAGGAGACTCCCATGCCGAGGTTAATGATGTGGCTTTAGTTTGATCTAATGCAAACAATGAACAGAAATCAACACAGGTTGGATTTTCCTACCTTTCCTGTGAAATAGTTAATGCCACAAATACAGTGCTTTCAGAAGACTACATCTAGCNGGTTAATGATGTGGCTTTAGTTTGATCTAATGCAAACAATGAACAGAAATCAACACAGGTTGGATTTTCCTACCTTTCCTGTGAAATAGTTAATGCCACAAATACAGTGCTTTCAGAAGACTACATCTAGCTTTGAAGACCAACCACCACTCATTCATCAGCCAAGTGATGAAGGATTCTTCATCACTAGTTGCCTACCCTAGGAAGCCTCAGAAAGTACCTGAGCCTGTCCCAGAGCAGGTGTCCAACTAGACATACTCTCTCCTTCCTTCTCTTCCATCCCCCAGTCAATGCTCCAAAGGAAAAGACCCAAGAAATTACTGAAAATTAATGTAACTGGTTACTCCTACAGCTACTTTCCGGTTGCCACTCCTGAAATTATCAGCCCTTTGTTATTAGATTACTGCCTAATTCATTTGACAAGTCACTAGTGATGAGGGGTGTTATCACACACACATGCACACATACGTTTCTAAAATTGAAATATCGTTAATTGATAAAATAGGTATAAATATCGTTATTTCATAAAAATGAATGCTGTATTAGTTCCTGGTGATTAGCAGGTATTAGCAAAGTGATTTAGTTATGCATCTATATATATATGTACACATATATTCTTTCTCATATTCTTTTCCATTATGGTTTATTACAAGATGTTGAATATAATTCCCCTGTTGCTTGGTTCATAAACAATGGTTTGTATCTGCTAATTCTAGACTCCTAATTTATCCCTTCCCTCTCCTTTCCCCTTTAGTAACCATAAGATTGCTTTCTATACCTGTGAGTCTGTTTCTGTCTTATAAATAAGTTCATTTCTGTCATATTTTAGATTATTCCACATATAAATGACATCATATGATATTTGTCTTTCTCTGACTTACTTCACTTAGTGTGATCATCTTTGGATGCATCCATGATTTTGCAGATGTCATTATTTCATTCTTTTTATGGCTGAGTACTATTCCGTTCACACATTTCAACGTGAGAACTTCAATTCAAAATAATGATGGGAGCTGAGAAACTTAAGCCTTCTCCTCACCATCAAGTACTTGCTACTCAAGTCAACCTTAGCAATGAATTTGGTTTAAATTTTTAGGGTCCCTTTGGGCTACAAGTAACTCCTTAAAACCTGATGCTTATCAAACACCTGCCTCAGAGAAGAGTCCGAGCCAATTATGAGAGATTCTTGAGGCTCATAACTCCACAAGGCCACCTTAGGTGTGTGAATCTCCTTTAGTCCCAGAATGACTTCTGCACTGACCAGTTCAGCAGGTGTAACACAGGATCCTAGAGTCTCAAGAGAGGAGCTGGGCTTAAATGTTCCATGGTCTATTATAAGCTACAATTTTCTTGCCAATTGGTAAGCTAACCTCCCCTAAGCTAGCTTCTGCCTGGCAGAGTCATCGAGATTCTTACCTTCTTTATGCTGACATATATCCTTCTAAAAATCCCTGTATTACCGGAAACAAATCAAGTGAATGTCTAATCTTTGAACCCACAATAATTTAGCTCAGAGTTCTCGCATTTTCCAAATCTTCTCTTCTCTGCAAATGTTTAACCAGCTGCAAATGTTTAAACCCTCCTTCTGAAATGACTTCCAGTTGCTGCAGCTTCTCTGCCTGCCCCCCACATCTATCCTCTCTAAAGTTCTCAGTCCTACCTTCTCACCTCCAACAACCCAACCAGCATCACAAATGAAGCACATCAGACAGCCGCCCATTCTAAGCATGTGCTCTGTACCTCCAGCAGAAACAGAAGGCTTTTATGAAATCAAACACGTACCTTCTTTTCACTCTTTTGAATGATCAGAGTAGAGGTTTTTCTTCCTAATCAGTACCATGACTCCCAAAGATTGTTAGAATCAAGCTCATGAAAAATGAACTGAAAGGAATGATTATGGTCTTGAGGGGAACATGATGAGTCTTCTTTTGATCTCCTGACCACCTTCTTCACTGGGTAAAATAAACAAAGGTATTGATTCATTTCAATTTACTTAGCTAGTACTTGGAAAATAAGTATCTGAAAGAACATGTCAATGTTTTTATGTATATTCAGTTTTTGACTGCAAGTCCGGATGGCCCAGTGGTAAAGAATCTGCCTGCCAATGCAGGAGATGATGGTTCAACCCCTGAGTCAGGAAGATCCCCTGGAGAAGGAAACGGAAAACCCCAGCATTCTTGCCTGGTGGGCCACAGTCCAAGGGGTCGCAAAAGATGGACATGACTTATCAGTTAAACCACAACAATAGAAAACCTAATAACTGCATAAACCGTAGGATATTACTGAATGCTGGCATCTAAAGCTGGATGCATTAGAAAGGTCTATGCGTTTGTTTTTGTTCTCCACTCAAGGTTAAAATCTGTGACTCTGCCTCCAGAATTCTGCCTGGCATTTTCACATAACTGTGTTCAAGACGGAAAGTTCTGAAAATAATGGAGCCACCAGCAGACTCCCCCTCCCATCTCATTAGTCAGGGTGGAGGCACCAGGCCAATCTGATCTATAGAGAAGCGAGGAAGTGAGTTTCTGGCAAGGGAAGTAGATGGTCCTGACCAGGGAAAGTGTCTGCTTTGTTGTGTTTAGAATACAAAAAATAATAATAATATTAATAAAGCTTTATTTTATTCTAAAGTTAATACATAATTATCAAAAAAGTAAATGTGAAGTCACTCAGTTGTGTTCGACTCTTTGTGACCCTGTGGACTCTAGCCCACCAGGCTCTTCCATCCATGGGATTCTCCAGGCAAGAATACTAGAGCGGGTTGCCATTTCCTTCTCCAAGGGATCTTCCCAACCCAGGGATCGAACCCAGGTCTCCCACATTGCAGGCAGACACTTTAACCTCTGAGCCACCAGGGAAGTATATAAACTTGGTGGAAAAAAAGCTTTCCCAATGCCGTTGCCCAAAGTCATTTTTCAGTGTACTATTCTAACACTATTCTAATCATACTGTACAGTGTGAATTTTTTCCTGTTTTCTTCATTTAACAGGGTTATTTTAAAGCTCTGTGGCTTTTGAAATACAGCTACCATTTTGAAATAAAATATTATAGAAGCCAAAGGAAGCAAGACGGGACAGTGGAAAGAGGGCTGGCTCAGGAGTGAAGAGAACATGCTTGTGGCCTGGGCCCTGGTGCTAATCCATCACTGTGTTCCTGTTTCCTCGAAATACAGAACTGTGTTTCCTTAGTTCCCGCATTTCCAAGTCTTTAAGATCATGAGCAGAGAAGGCGATGGTACCCCACTCCAGTACTCCTGCCTGGAAAATCCCATGGACGGAGGGGCCTGGTAGGCTGCAGTCCATGGGGTCCCTGAGGGTCGGACACAACTCAGCGGCTTCGCTTTCACTTTCCACTTTCATGCATTGGAGAAGGAAATGGCAACCCACTCCAGTGTTCTTGCCCGGAGAATCCCAGGGACAGGGGAGCCTGGTGGGCTGCTGTCTATGGGGTCACACAGAGTCGGACACAACTGAAGTGACTTAGCAGCAGCAAGATCATGAGAGTTGTACCTTTGAGACACCCTAGCACACTGTCCAGATGCTGACTCAACACAGAAGGTCAAGACCACAAAGTCAAGCAGACAGGTGAATTGGAGGTTACCACCGAATGAACTGAATGCCTGATACATAATAATGTAAGATATAATACTTAATATGTACTGCATGACATCAATATAATTCCAGTCCTTATTTTTCAGTGGAAGTCAGAAACCTGCATGTTAATGTGAAATTATTCACTTCTTAAACATGGGCTGATGCTGAAGGTCTGATGCTGAAGCTGAATCTGTAGAGTCATTGGAAAAGACCTTGATGCTGGGAAAGACTGAAGCCAAAAGGAGAAGAGGGCAGCAGAGAATGAGAGGGTTGGATGACATCACTGACTCAGTGGACATGAATTTGGGCAAAGTCCAGGGGATGGTGAAGGTCAGGGAAGC
>SJYV01001595.1:711632-777514 GCA_006410875.1 Neotragus pygmaeus
ATGGGGTCACACAGAGTCGGACACAACTGAAGTGACTTAGCAGCAGCAAGATCATGAGAGTTGTACCTTTGAGACACCCAAGCACACTGTCCAGATGCTGACTC
This sequence comes from Neotragus pygmaeus, assembly GCA_006410875.1. Classification (NCBI taxonomy): domain Eukaryota; kingdom Metazoa; phylum Chordata; class Mammalia; order Artiodactyla; family Bovidae; genus Neotragus; species Neotragus pygmaeus. The sequence goes on from SJYV01001595.1 coordinate 711,737, forward strand.
AACACAGAAGGTCAAGACCACAAAGTCAAGCAGACAGGTGAATTGGAGGTTACCACCGAATGAACTGAATGCCTGATACATAATAATGTAAGATATAATACTTAATATGTACTGCATGACATCAATATAATTCCAGTCCTTCTTATTTTTCAGTGGAAGTCAGAAACCTGCATGTTAATGTGAAATTATTCACTTCTTAAACATGGGCTGATGCTGAAGGTCTGATGCTGAAGCTGAATCTGTAGAGTCATTGGAAAAGACCTTGATGCTGGGAAAGACTGAAGCCAAAAGGAGAAGAGGGCAGCAGAGAATGAGAGGGTTGGATGACATCACTGACTCAGTGGACATGAATTTGGGCAAAGTCCAGGGGATGGTGAAGGTCAGGGAAGCTGGGCATGCTGTAGCCCATGGGGTCGCAAAGTCAGACACGACTAAGCAACTGAACAACAACAAAACATGGGTACCTAATTTGAAAAACAAAATACTTTAGAAGCCAAACAAAACATGTCTGCTAAATGCAGTCTGCAACTCTGGCTAAACTAGTGGCCAACTTGAGCAACACCAGATAAAAAGATGTACAGGTGTATCACAGAGGGGTGCTAAGAGCTGCTTCTAAGACATTTTGGCTACACTGCTACTGGGTTATTACAATCCATCTAAAATAGCGAATGTTTATATTAATGGTGAATAAATATAGTCTATGATTTTATCATCTCTAGTGTTTTACATTGATGGTAATTGATAATTACTTCCCACTGCCGTTTCCGAAACACCCGGGGTAGGAGCTGAGCTTTGATGTGCTCTTTTGAATACATGTGTGCTGTACGGGAAACATCTGAGTCAGGACCCTGCTAGGCCACGACTCCTTTCACATGTGTGTTTCATGTTCATGATTTTTTGTGGTTCAAAATCACGTCTTGCATCTTTTGTCTCAATCATTCAGGGTAAGGACAAAATGAAAAAGTCTTATGAAATGAAAAATGATGAAAGTCTTAGACAGGCGTTCCCTTGAGAAAGAACCTCCACTGCAAGCAGCTTGTTCTCTTCTCACACTGACGTTGCATCTTTAATCTCCCCTTTTCAGAGAGACAATGAATGGTCAACGTCACCAGTCACCGCGGGTCTTTGCGCTCCGTGATTTAGACTCTCACTAGCTGAGAGCAGGGCAGAAAGAGGATTTGACAACTTGGAACTTTCTTTGTGCTTTTGCCTTCGCCACAGTTGTTATTAGAGTTCTAAAAAGGCAACAGCTCCCTACAAGAAAGTCGAGTTTCTAAATGCTTCATCTTCTCACAGACCTTGATATTTAATCCAGGTGTAGGAATAAACAGTATAGCCCTCGGGTTCTCTCCTCGGGGCTTGGAAAGGCTTCAGTGAAATTCTATAGCAAAAGGCCCCTGTGCTTCCCCTGACTTTCTTTGTTCTACCAACTTTTTATCTCTGAAAAGCAGAGGGATTTCCTTTGGGGATTAAGCTGAGGAAACAATTTAAGGTAGCGATAGTGTTTCATTAGCATCATAAGACGCAAAAATATCCTGAAGTCAACTCAACAAGCAGCTCTTTGCTCCGATCTTGGAAGGGTCCCCCTGTACATCCAGCAGAGAGGATCACAATCCCTTGCCTCAGTGAGGCTTCTCATCCTCTGATCTGGCCTCACCAATATCTTGGAGTGGTTTTTTGAGTAAGGCAAAGAGGTGTCTCACCTGAATGTGATACATGCCTTTTTGTTTTTTCATTTTAAACTTTTTACCCATTTTACTAACATGAAATCATTTTGAAATATGGCTGATTCACGTTGTTGTGCAGCAGAAACTGGGGGTTCCCTGGTGGCTCAGTCGGTAAAGAATCCACCTGTAATGCACAAGACCTGGGTTCGATCCCGGGGTCAGGAAGATCCCTTGGAAAAGAAAACGGCAACCCACTCCAATACGCTTGCCTGGAGAATCCCATGGACAGAGGAGCCTGGTGGGCTATACAGGCCATGGGCTTGCAAAAGCGTCGGACACAACTTAGTGACTAAATCACCACCACAGCAGAAACTAAAACAACATTGTAAAGCAAGTTTATTCCAATAAAAAAATAAAAGGAAATGCAACGTTCCCCCCAAAAGATAACTTAGAATAACATTTTAAACACACAAACACACGAAATGACTAGGTCCTATTCTCATCCTGCCGTGTCCTGGTTTTGAGTCACTGAAAGGAACAGAGGTAGAAGACTAAGACAGATGATTAATTTTCTTAATGACAGACCTCAGAAGCTTCTGTTCAAAGAATGACAGGCAAGCGAAGAGTTTCCTGTTCACAGAAAGGCAGTGTGCTACTACTCTGCAGATTGCTCCTCCTCACACCTCTCATTCCAAACCTGGAGTCTGCAGAAGGATTAGGATATGACAGTGAAAGAAAAGGATTTGTGTCAAAGCAGCTACTAATGCTAGCCTGCCATATCCATCTCCTGTCAACACAAAGCTAGATAAAAAGCACATACTTAAATGCTATTCAAGAGCCGCTGAAAAAAACCTTGAAATAAACAACATATATCACATTTCTATTAGATTTCTCAAATTTTTACATTCTGATTGATGCCTGACATTTACTTTAAAAATGTTCAGTAGTGGTAACCTGAATGAACAAATTTTAAAGTAACCATGAAATAACCACATTTATATTAATTACTCTTGAAGCCCTAAAGTAACTGTGTTTTTATTAATTACTTTTGAAGTAAAACAAGTTTCATTCTCTTTTGGTTAATGATTAACCTCAACATTTTCAAAGTGCCAACTATTTTTTTCACATTTCCTTATGTAACTTTGTTATATTTTCCTTTTACTTATTATGATCACTCTTTACATTTTTAGGGAGACATTTGGTTCATACTTTCATTATTTTGGCTATATCTCATCTAATTTGACATATCGCATATCTACTTGCATTTACAAATACTCTTCACTACATTTGGGAGTTTACTGTCTGGCCTGAATGTAATTCAATTAAGTTTTGTTTTTCATATTTTCTGATTAGTAAATCTGATTTTATGATTTACTCTCTGGATGTATGGAACACAGAGTTGTGACTTACTTATGTGTTACAGTATGTGGTCAATACTTGTATAAAATATACTTGGGCAAAAAAGCAAATGGTTATATTTCAATATAGTTTTTCACACATATGTTAAATCTGCTGTATTAATTTTGTATCACTTTGTGTCATGTGGATTAACTAAATTCTACTTATGAACTATTGATATTCCTAATTACATTATGTGTTGTATTTCTGCCAATTTTTTCTATTCATGTCCTTAGAAGTTTAAGGTGACTGAGTTATTTCTCCTACTGCTTTTGGTTGTGAAATCTACCTTATTTTGAGAAGAATTTCAAACCAGAAGCTTTATTTTTAATATTAGTAGAAACATGCTTGAGATTTGGTCCAAAAGAAAATGCAACTGAGGGACTTTGCAAACAAAAAGTAGTTATACACACCCTTTCCACCCCCATTAACCTCTCCCTCCTGGCAAGCCATTGACCTATTTTCTTAGTAAGGCCAGGCTACCATTGTGTTATCTGGCTGAGTCACAGCTGGGGCTTATAAAGGACAACCTGGCAATTACACTGTGTTCCTAGATTCAATGTACATTCATAAATCCTCTGGTGCATGAAGTCTAAGATCTTGTGACTTGCTAAGGCAGCATATTGTATAAGCCATCAGGGAAAATGAAACATACAGCGTACTGATGTAATTCCACTTATCTACTGCAGACCTGTTTTTATCATTAAATTTGCTCATGAAGTGAGCACAATTATTTGTCAGTAAACTCCAAATATTTAAATTTTTTTCCTTAGCAGCCAAATATTTCCACCCGGGGGCAGGCGGTTTATCTTCCAATCCTGTTGAATGGTCTAGATACTCAAGATGGCTGATGTCTTGCTCTCTTTACCCACCCCCGTTCCATCAGTCCCTGCCTCCCCTACACCCCACGCACACGAACATCTTTCCTCTGCCCTAGCTAGTATTTGTTCTGATCCTTAGGCCAGAATGTCTCCACCCACTAGTTTATTAAGAGGAAACACCAGCCCTCGTGATGCTGGTTAAACGGAGGGGGCTGTGAGGGATGCGGCTCAGCTGCTGGTTTCCCTGGTAGCTGATAAGCCAATAAGGGGGAATCATCCCCCCTGTAAATGGTAGCCTCCTTCCNGCTGTACGGGAAACATCTGAGTCAGGACCCTGCTAGGCCACGACTCCTTTCACATGTGTGTTTCATGTTCATGATTTTTTGTGGTTCAAAATCACGTCTTGCATCTTTTGTCTCAATCATTCAGGGTAAGGACAAAATGAAAAAGTCTTATGAAATGAAAAATGATGAAAGTCTTAGACAGGAGTTCCCTTGAGAAAGAACCTCCACTGCAAGCAGCTTGTTCTCTTCTCACACTGACGTTGCATCTTTAATCTCCCCTTTTCAGAGAGACAATGAATGGTCAACGTCACCAGTCACCGCGGGTCTTTGCGCTCCGTGATTTAGACTCTCACTAGCTGAGAGCAGGGCAGAAAGAGGATTTGACAACTTGGAACTTTCTTTGTGCTTTTGCCTTCGCCACAGTTGTTATTAGAGTTCTAAAAAGGCAACAGCTCCCTACAAGAAAGTCGAGTTTCTAAATGCTTCATCTTCTCACAGACCTTGATATTTAATCCAGGTGTAGGAATAAACAGTATAGCCCTCGGGTTCTCTCCTCGGGGCTTGGAAAGACTTCAGTGAAATTCTATAGCAAAAGGCCCCTGTGCTTCCCCTGACTTTCTTTGTTCTACCAACTTTTTATCTCTGAAAAGCAGAGGGATTTCCTTTGGGGATTAAGCTGAGGAAACAATTTAAGGTAGCGATAGTGTTTCATTAGCATCATAAGACGCAAAAATATCCTGAAGTCAACTCAACAAGCAGCTCTTTGCTCCGATCTTGGAAGGGTCCCCCTGTACATCCAGCAGAGAGGATCACAATCCCTTGCCTCAGTGAGGCTTCTCATCCTCTGATCTGGCCTCACCAATATCTTGGAGTGGTTTTTTGAGTAAGGCAAAGAGGTGTCTCACCTGAATGTGATACATGCCTTTTTGTTTTTTCATTTTAAACTTTTTACCCATTTTACTAACATGAAATCATTTTGAAATATGGCTGATTCACGTTGTTGTGCAGCAGAAACTGGGGGTTCCCTGGTGGCTCAGTCGGTAAAGAATCCACCTGTAATGCACAAGACCTGGGTTCGATCCCGGGGTCAGGAAGATCCCTTGGAAAAGAAAACGGCAACCCACTCCAATACGCTTGCCTGGAGAATCCCATGGACAGAGGAGCCTGGTGGGCTATACAGGCCATGGGCTTGCAAAAGCGTCGGACACAACTTAGTGACTAAATCACCACCACAGCAGAAACTAAAACAACATTGTAAAGCAAGTTTATTCCAATAAAAAAATAAAAGGAAATGCAACGTTCCCCCCAAAAGATAACTTAGAATAACATTTTAAACACACAAACACACGAAATGACTAGGTCCTATTCTCATCCTGCCGTGTCCTGGTTTTGAGTCACTGAAAGGAACAGAGGTAGAAGACTAAGACAGATGATTAATTTTCTTAATGACAGACCTCAGAAGCTTCTGTTCAAAGAATGACAGGCAAGCGAAGAGTTTCCTGTTCACAGAAGGGCAGTGTGCTACTACTCTGCAGATTGCTCCTCCTCACACCTCTCATTCCAAACCTGGAGTCTGCAGAAGGATTAGGATATGACAGTGAAAGAAAAGGATTTGTGTCAAAGCAGCTACTAATGCTAGCCTGCCATATCCATCTCCTGTCAACACAAAGCTAGATAAAAAGCACATACTTAAATGCTATTCAAGAGCCGCTGAAAAAAACCTTGAAATAAACAACATATATCACATTTCTATTAGATTTCTCAAATTTTTACATTCTGATTGATGCCTGACATTTACTTTAAAAATGTTCAGTAGTGGTAACCTGAATGAACAAATTTTAAAGTAACCATGAAATAACCACATTTATATTAATTACTCTTGAAGCCCTAAAGTAACTGTGTTTTTATTAATTACTTTTGAAGTAAAACAAGTTTCATTCTCTTTTGGTTAATGATTAACCTCAACATTTTCAAAGTGCCAACTATTTTTTTCACATTTCCTTATGTAACTTTGTTATATTTTCCTTTTACTTATTATGATCACTCTTTACATTTTTAGGGAGACATTTGGTTCATACTTTCATTATTTTGGCTATATCTCATCTAATTTGACATATCGCATATCTACTTGCATTTACAAATACTCTTCACTACATTTGGGAGTTTACTGTCTGGCCTGAATGTAATTCAATTAAGTTTTGTTTTTCATATTTTCTGATTAGTAAATCTGATTTTATGATTTACTCTCTGGATGTATGGAACACAGAGTTGTGACTTACTTATGTATTACAGTATGTGGTCAATACTTGTATAAAATATACTTGGGCAAAAAAGCAAATGGTTATATTTCAATATAGTTTTTCACACATATGTTAAATCTGCTGTATTAATTTTGTATCACTTTGTGTCATGTGGATTAACTAAATTCTACTTATGAACTATTGATATTCCTAATTACATTATGTGTTGTATTTCTGCCAATTTTTTCTATTCATGTCCTTAGAAGTTTAAGGTGACTGAGTTATTTCTCCTACTGCTTTTGGTTGTGAAATCTACCTTATTTTGAGAAGAATTTCAAACCAGAAGCTTTATTTTTAATATTAGTAGAAACATGCTTGAGATTTGGTCCAAAAGAAAATGCAACTGAGGGACTTTGCAAACAAAAAGTAGTTATACACACCCTTTCCACCCCCATTAACCTCTCCCTCCTGGCAAGCCATTGACCTATTTTCTTAGTAAGGCCAAGCTACCATTGTGTTATCTGGCTGAGTCACAGCTGGGGCTTATAAAGGACAACCTGGCAATTACACTGTGTTCCTAGATTCAATGTACATTCATAAATCCTCTGGTGCATGAAGTCTAAGATCTTGTGACTTGCTAAGGCAGCATATTGTATAAGCCATCAGGGAAAATGAAACATACAGCGTACTGATGTAATTCCACTTATCTACTGCAGACCTGTTTTTATCATTAAATTTGCTCATGAAGTGAGCACAATTATTTGTCAGTAAACTCCAAATATTTAAATTTTTTTCCTTAGCAGCCAAATATTTCCACCCGGGGGCAGGCGGTTTATCTTCCAATCCTGTTGAATGGTCTAGATACTCAAGATGGCTGATGTCTTGCTCTCTTTACCCACCCCCGTTCCATCAGTCCCTGCCTCCCCTACACCCCACGCACACGAACATCTTTCCTCTGCCCTAGCTAGTATTTGTTCTGATCCTTAGGCCAGAACGTCTCCACCCACTAGTTTATTAAGAGGAAACACCAGCCCTCGTGATGCTGGTTAAACTGAGGGGGCTGTGAGGGATGCGGCTCAGCTGCTGGTTTCCCTGGTAGCTGATAAGCCAATAAGGGGGAATCATCCCCCCTGTAAATGGCAGCCTCCTTCCGCCCTGGGTAGCAAAGATGGCTGCCACGTCCTGACTGCTCCAGGACCCCTTGCCTTGGCTGTGTAAGCTCCCCTGTCCGACAGATCACTGATGTCTCTGTGGCTGTCTCTGAACTCTTTCTTTGGTCTCCAGGCTGGGCAAGTACAAGGCTTGCAGGCAGGCAGGGTGCAGTCCAACAACTGCTGAGCCACAGACACTCCTGTGAGCGCGTGATGTCGGCAAGTAAGGACAGAGAATGGAAGGTTGTGGAGGTAACCCCAGGGTAGCCATCCTCTTCTATCTGGGACCTGATAGTTGAAGGGGTAACCTTGAACCATCTATCCACTAGCGTGTGCGGCCCAGTGACAGCTGGGTACCATGAGAGAAGTCTTGCTCTTCCGTTGTGTTGATATTCCTGCTAACCTCAGTCTCCTTCCAGGTTACAGTAACAGCACCATGCTCCCGACTGCATGAGGATGACTGGTGAATACGGATGAATGCAAGGACCTGGATTATCTACAGAATACGGGATTCCCCCACCCACCACCCCTAGACAATCATAGACACAGGCTTTAGGGATATTAACCCAGGAACAGGCTTGTGAATTGGGTGTTGCCAGTTACCCAGAAGGGTTTGCTAGGGGCCCGAGGCAACAGCAAAATGAAAAGAATACCCTTGGGCCTCTAGTCCCAGCTGCGGAAGGGTGCAGAGCAACAATACAGAGTGATGAATAGATGGAACAGCGGCTATGTGCAGTCTATGGTGCTTTCCACCAGGTGGAAGACTTTTCGAAAAGCCTGCCTGAGTCCTTGAGCAACACGTTAAAAAACCACTTGCTGTGAAGTTCAAGAATTGACCGACAAAACCAACATACCCTGGCCTTTCCACCTGCCCTACATCCCTACTACTGCTGGGCTAATTGAAAGGATGAGTGGGTGACTTAAACAACAGTTGAGATGGAAACCTGCTTTCTCCACACGGGGATTAACTTAAGCCCTGTGAACTATATAACTGAACATCCCAGGAGCAGTCATCTCTAATCATCTCTAACCCTATGCCATATGAACCCAGAGGCACTTAGTCAACACAGCCTGATTTCAGCTGTTGACCACTCCTGGTCAGGACAATAGCTCACTTCTGCCCTTGTCACAGGATCTACCCCAGGGGAACGCACTGTAAGACGGGACTGGAAAGTACGTCCCCGGTGGCTCGCGTTTGCTGCCCCGTGGGGAACAGAATTAGAGAAGGACTTGCAGATTTCACCGGGGCTTCTACCTGGCCCCTCCTAAGGCCACTAAGGTAACTAATTGGGCACCCCACTGGAGAAAGGCACCATCACATGAACCCTGCAGGCTGTTGTTAAACCGCCTCCCCAGTACTGGGCACCGATGGTGGGGCTGGATGGTGGACAGGCGGAATCATCCTGCAGACCAGGGGGGGATGTCACAGGCAGGGTTACTATGATCTCAGAATGCTGTTCCTGCTTGCATTTTGCCTAGCAGTCATGATCTTCCCTGTACTGTGCCTGTTCAACATTTTATGTTTCTTCCTTAGTCGGAACAGAGGGAATCTGCTCATGGACTGGGCAACGACAGTGGCCTCACTGAGAAATGGGTTTGATTGCCGGGTTGACAGCAAGGTACTGCTATCATCCTTTGGACTTCCATGAAAGAGTGATCCAATAAAGCATCTGGCTCCAAAGTCTACCCGCCTGTTGGACTCTTGATACTCTCACTGCTGTTGTCTGTACTTCATTTGTGGTATTTGGCTGGAGGGCACCTCTACATACCTGATCCCAGGGCTATCAAGGATGAGGGGCAGACCAAGATCATAAGGGTTATGCAGAGTACGAGTAGGGGTGGACTGTGGTCAGGCCACTCAGACAACTATTCTCTTGACTTTCTACATCACCTGCTCCACCAATCGCCTTGCGTGCACTGATCAGGTGGGTGGCCCCCCTTGATCATATACATACACCCGCTTTTGTTCACATGCCCCATCTTGGGTCACATGCATGGTTCCCCCTTGATCATGTACACACCTCTCTTGATCACAGTGTCCACCCCCTAAATATCCTAAGTGTTCACCATGGCTGGTATTCTGTGTGCCCTCAAGGGTACTTGTTATAGATTCAGATCTTGGATCTACAGCTGCTCTGACATCTGGTACATCAGTTCAGTTCAGTCACTCAGTTGTGCCCAACTCTTTGCAACCCCATGAACCGCATCACGCCAGGCCTCCCTGTCCATCACCAACTCCCGGAGTTTACCCAAACTCATGTCCATTGAGGCAGTGATGCCATCTAACCATCTCATCCTCTGTCGTCCCCTTCTCCTCTTGCCTTCAATCTTCCCCAACATCAAGGTCTTTTCAAATGAGTCAGCTCTTCCCATCAGGTGGCCAAAATATTGGAGTTTCAGCTTTAACATCAGTCCTTCCAATGAACACCCAGGACTGATTTCCTTTAGGATGGACTGGTTGGATCTTCTTGCAGTCCAAGGNCGGAGTTTACCCAAACTCATGTCCATTGAGGCAGTGATGCCATCTAACCATCTCATCCTCTGTCGTCCCCTTCTCCTCTTGCCTTCAATCTTCCCCAACATCAAGGTCTTTTCAAATGAGTCAGCTCTTCCCATCAGGTGGCCAAAATATTGGAGTTTCAGCTTTAACATCAGTCCTTCCAATGAACACCCAGGACTGATTTCCTTTAGGATGGACTGGTTGGATCTTCTTGCAGTCCAAGGGACTCCCAAGAGTCTTCTCCTACACCACAGTTCAAAAGCATCAATTCTTCTGCGCTCAGCTTTCTTCATAGTTTAGCTCTCACAAGGTGGGATTTATTTCTTGGGATCCAAAGGAGCGCTAACCAGGGTCATTCCTCCAGCCCTTGTCCAGTCCACCTCTTATTGGCAGGAAGTACCCAGAGTTGACCTAGCCCTTTTCCTTCCAGATGAAAGAATGATCCAAAGATGAGGGACTGAACCCAAGGGTTAAACCCACTCCACTCACCCTCAGGAATTAAAGTTGGGAAGACTTTGGGTTCTCCAATCAGCACAGAGCCTACCTAATGAACTCTTTCCCAGAGGAATTACTTTCCAGGAACTTGGAGCCTCAGCTGTGTCTAATTGGGGCTCAGCAGGTGAGACTGAATAGAACCCCGGACGCCTGCACTGGGCCTGCGCCCTTTGCTGGCTGGTCTGTTGTGAACGTTTAGGGACCTGGAGCCTGCGCAGAAGGGCCCTTCCCCCGCACCTTTTGCCAATTACCTTTGCTCGCCCTCCTCACGCAGCCCATGCCGCAGCCCGCCTAGAGGCTTTATCCTGACCCATCAGTGCCTTCTCTGAGGCAGATCTGAAGCCTGTCCTGTCTCCTCGCCTGGCTTTCTCCAAAGAAACCCTCCCCTCAGTTCTACCGTCTGCATCTGGACTGGCTGCGTATCTGGCAAGACGAACTTGGTTTGGTGACCAGTTTGGAAGCCAGCGGGAGGGCACCCAGAGGGACCTTTGCCCAAGGATCATGGTCCCCGGGGGCACTAATAGCCGGTGTATGAGCACCCGTGGCCTTGGGCCCCTTGCTTCCAGCGCCATCCCGGAATCCTCCAGGCACCACCCATCACGTGAGCTTGGTTTGGGGTTTGGGTAGGACGACACCTTTCGGTGAGTAACCTCATTATGGAAATGTACCTGGCTCTAGGTTGTTCCATGGAGTTTCCCAGATGGCGCTCGTGGTAAAGAATCTGCCTGCAACTCAGGAGACAGAAGAGACACCGGTTCAATCCCTGCGTTGGAAAGATCTCTGGAGGAGAGCATGGCAACCCACTCAGGTATTCTTTCCTAGAGACTCTCATGGACAGATGAACCTGGCAGGCTACAATCCATGGGGTTGCAAAGGATCCGACAGGACTGAAGTGGCTTAGCATGCATGTTTGCTGGGTTTGTTCCACAGTCCTGAGTTGATCGTAGTTGGAAGTCCCACTGGCAGATTTTGGAGGCAATAGGAAAGATCTTGGCTGCTGAGGTTCTCCGTGCCTGGGGGAAAGGCTCGGTTCAGCTATTAATCCTTTTGTTCTGGTCTTCTGTGTCCAGGACCCTCTATATCTGATTGTCTTGTTAAGGGTTAGATATCCGGGACTGAGCTTCTTGCTGAGCACAGTAAGGACCCTGAGATTTTGGTACTGCAAGCACTTAGAAGCAGCCCCTTCAGAATGGTGGTGGTGGTGGTTTACTCACATCTGACTCTCAGGACCCCATGGATTGTAGCCTGCCAGGTTCCTCTGTCTATGAGATTTCCCAGGCAAGAATACTGGAATGGGTTACCATTTCCTTCTCCAGAGGGTCTTCTCCACCTAGGAATCAAACCTGCATCTCCTGCATTGCAGGAGGATTATTTACCACTGAGCCAGTGGGGATTCCCCTCAGAATGGACGATGTTAATTCAACAACTTGCCATTTCCTCTAACTTGCATTCTCCAAAATTGGGGGACTTTGAGTGAGGACAGAAACGGTATATACCCAACAGAAGCAGAAGATATTTAAGAAGCGGTTCAAGAATACACAGAAGAACTGTACAAAAAAGATCTTCATGACCCAGATAATCACGATGGTGTGATCACTCCACCTAGAGCCAGATATCCTGGAGTCCGAAGTCAAGTGGGCCTTAGGAAGCATCACTACAAACAGAGCTAGTGGAGGTGATGAAATTCCAGCTGAGCTATATCAAGTCCTAAAAGTTGATACTATGAAAGTGCTGCACTCAATATGCCAGCAAATTTGGAAAACTCAGCAGTGGCTACGGGGTTGGAAAAGGTCAGTTTTCATTCCAATTCCAAAGAAGAGCAATGTCAAAGAATGTTCAAACTACTGCACAATTGCACTCGTCTCACACGTTAGCAAAGTAATGCTCAAAATTCTCCAAGCCAGACTTCAACAGTACCTGAACCATGAAATTCCAGATGTTCAAGCTGGATTTGGATATCGATCATTGAAAAAGCAAGAGAGTTCCAGAAAAACATCTACTTCGGCTTTATTGACTACGCCAAAGCCTTTGTGATTGTGTGGATCACAAAAAAACTGTGGAAAATCTTAAAGAGATGGGAATACCAGACCATCTTACCTGCCTCCTGAGAAATCTGTATGCAGGTCAAAAAGCAACAGTTAGAATCAGACATGGAACAACAGACTGGTTCCAAATTGAGAAAGGAGTTGGTCAAGACTGTATATTGTCACCCTGCTTATATAAATTCTATTTAGAGTACATCATGCGAAATGCCGGGCTGGATGAAGCACAAACTGGAATCAAGATTGCCAGGAGAAATATCAATTACCTCAAATATGCAGAAAACACCACCCTTATGGTAGAAAGTAAAAGAGGAACCAAAGAGCCTCTTGATGAAGGTGAAAAAATAGAGTGAAAAAGCTGACTTAAAACTCAACATTCAAAAAACAAAGATCATGACATCCAGTCCCATCAGTTCAGTTCAGTTCAGTTCAGTTCAGTTGCTCAGTCGTGTTCGACTCTTTGCAACCCCATGAATTGCAGCACACCAGGCCTCCCTGTCCATCACCAACTCCCAGAGTTCACCCAAACTCATGTCCATCGAGTCAGTGATGCCATCTAGCCATCTCATCCTCTGTCGTCCCCTTCTCCTCCTGCCCCCAATCCCTCCCAGCATCAAGGTCTTTTCCAGTGAGTCAACTCTTCACATGAGGTGGCCAAAGTATTGGAGTTTCAGCTTTAGCATCAGGCTTTCCAAAGAACACCCAGGACTGATCTCCTTTAGAATGGACTGGTTGAATCTCCTTACAGTCCAAGGGACTCTCAAGAGTCTTCTCCAACACCACAGTTCAAAAGCATCAATTCTTCGGCACTCAGCTTTCTTCACAGTCCAATTTTCACATCCACACANTAATAATTTGGCGACCTGATGTAAAGAACTGACTCATTTGAAAAGACCCTGATGCTGGGAAACATTGAAGGCAGGAGGAGAAGGGGATGACAGAGTATGAGGTGGTTGGATGGCATCACCGAGTCTATGGACATGAGTTTGAGCAAATTTGGGGAGATGGTGATGGACAGGTAAGCCTGGCATGCTACAGTCCATGGGGTCACTAAGAGCTGCATATGACTGAGTGACTAAACTGAACTGAGTTATGAATCCATGTTGGAGACACTGTTTTAATTCTTGCTGTAAAATGACAGGTTTTAGAACGGGGTCGATGTGTTCATGAATGGTAACTTGTGCTTTTGGGTTCAAATTTCCCAGGTCGGAGTTCAGTTGGGTGACACCACCCATGTGTGTCACAGAGAGGCATGCCTTGGAAGAGGAATTCATCTGAGTATGAGATGGAGACATACTGGATTCTTATAGGCATATATGGAACAAAAACCACATCATTTCTAAGAAGTCTTCTCTTCAGTCATCACTGCCTTTCCCTATAGCTCCCCATCTAGGGTCCTGATCCAGAATGCAGAAAGGTGGGTCTCCCTGTGTGGTCCCTTCACTGTAAACTATGAACATGCATGTTCATTTTGTCTTGGCGTCCCTGACACCACAGCCCTTTTCTCTGCAGGGTTTGGTCTGGTAAAGGTAGCAAAAGGCATCCAGCACGTGGGTGGTCCTGCCTTTAGGATTCTTGCTGGCTGTGTATTTTACCAGGAAATCAAGTGTTGAGTGAATAATGATATCAAGCCTGCCTCTGTGAGAGTAAGAACATGTGTCACTTGAGTGGGCTTATTCCACTGTGGCTTTCCCATGTTTAACATGCCCTCAGAAACGCTCATCTGTGCATTTCTGTCTCATCTTCTCTTCCCTTTTTTCCTCCCTCCTCATCTCCCAGAAGTCTTTTGAATCAGTTATGAAAGCTACACGGTAGAGATGGTTTCTGTTCAGGTGCTTACGTGTCTAGGACCTTATGTGTGTGTTTCCATTATAATATATGATGGTATTTTCAATATTTCTTGCACTTAAAAAATTAATATCAGAATTGCAAACAACTTAGGGGCCTTTTCAGATGGTCATGTTTCACTTCGTGATATACATTTAAGATTCCTCCATATCTTTTTGTGACTGGATAGCTCATTTCTTTGTAACAGTGAATAATATTCCATTGTCTGGATGGATCCCAGTTTTATTAAACAAATCATCTGAAAGACATCTTGTTGCTTTCCAAGTTTTGGCAATATGAATAAAGATGCTATAATCATTCATGTGCAGGTTATTGTGTGAGCACATTTTCAATCTATTTAGTTAAACAACCAAAGATAACTGATTGTTGGACTGCACGGTAATTGGTATGTTTATTTTTGTAAGAAACTGTCAAACTGTCTTGCAAAGTGGCTGCACCATTCTGCATTCTTATCACGGAGCTGTTGCTTCACATGGTTACCAGCTTTGGTTTTCTCAGGGTTTGCATTTTAGTCATTCTGATAGATGTGTAGTCATCTCTCCTTGTTTTAATTTGCAATTTTCTAGTGACCTATGATGTTGAAGATCCTGTTTTGTGCTCATTGAGCCTGAATTTACCTTTGGTGTTTTCAGTTGGTATATTTGTTTCCCTGGATCTTTTTTGCTGCGCAGTCTTCCTCTAGTTGCAGTGGGCAGGGCTGCCCCCCAGTCGCAGCGTGCGGGCTGCTCAGCGGGCAGGGCTGCCCCCCAGTCGCAGCGTGCGGGCTTCTCAGCGGGCAGGGCTGCCCCCCAGTCGCAGCGTGCGGGCTTCTCAGCGGGCAGAGCTGCCCTCCAGTCGCAGCGTACGGGCTTCTCCGGGCGGTGGCTTCTCTTGCCACAGGGCGAGGGCTCTAGAGCTCAGGCTTAGTTGTGGTGCCTGGACTTCCCTGCTTCAAGGCATGTGGGATCTTCCCGGATCAGGGATCAAACCCATGTCCCCTGCATTGGCAGGCAGATTCTCAACCACTGGACCACCAGGGAAGTCCTGGGTTTTTGTTTTTATATTGTTGAGCTTCAATTGTTTTATACCTATTTTAGATAGGATTCCTTTGGTAAAGCATCTGCCTGCAATGCGGGAGACCCAGGTTCGATTCCTGGGTTGGGAAGATCCCCTGGAGAAGGAAATGGCAACCCACTCCAGCACTCTTGCCTGGAAAATCCCATGGATAGAGGAGCCTGGTAGGCTACAATCCGTGGGGTCGCAAAGAGTCAGACAGGACTGAGCGACTTCACTTTCACTTTCACTAGATAGGATTCCTTTAGCTGATAAGTGCTTTGAAAGTATTTTCAAAGGTCGGATGGGCCAAAGAGACCCTCCTTTTTGGTTCCTGACATTAAAGCACCCCAACAAGTTTGCTCTACTTATCCCAGATCAAAGTTTGGGAGAAAATTACACTGAGATACTTGATGAATAATTACTTGGTGCAACAGTTAGGACTAGTCAAAAATCAAGTTAAAAGACTGATAAAAGGGCCTGAGTCTCTTGGCTCAACCCCTCACTGGGGGCCCCAGAACCTTTTATACAAAAACAGATGAATGCTCAGAGATGAAAAGAAAGCTTCTAGGACTCCTTGTAAAATCAAGGCTTTTAAAGAAGGAAATGGCAACCCACTCCAGTATTCTTGCCTGGAGAATCCCATGGACGAAGGAGCCTGGTAGGCTTCACTCCACGGGGTTGCGAAGAATCGGACACGACTCAGCGACTTCACTTCACTAATGCAGACGAAAAGGGGCTTCCCTGGTGGTTCAGCAGTAAAGAATCTTCCTGCCAATTAGGAAACAAAAGTTCAATTCCTGGCTCAGGAAGATCCCCGAGAGCAGTATTCTTGTATTCCAGTATTCTTGTCTGGAAATTCCATGGACAGAGGAGCCTGGTGGACTCCAATCCACAGGGTCATAAAAGAGTCAGACATGACTTAGCGACTGTACAACAATGGAGATTAAAAGCTAAAGGCGTAAAAGAACTGAGATGAAATTTTATAAAAATTGATATATTTAAATAAGTTTTATTGAAGCTGGGTTGCCTAAGTATATTGTCGAAAAAACACTCGGTCTTGCTGGGGAATGCTTCCCTGTGCTGTTCTTAGGCACTCAGTGCTGTCCGACTCTTTGTGACCCCATGGACTATAGCCCGCTAGGCTCCTCTGTCCCTGGGGATTCTCCAGACACAAATACTGGAGTGGGTTGCCATGCCCTTCTGCAGAATGCTTCCCTTGCTTGGTATTATAAGGCAAGGCATATGAATCTGTCCCTCAGGAAATACACTAATTAACATACTAAAGGAAGCTGATGGGATTACCTGAAACTGCAATATAAAGTAAAAACTGGGAGCTAATATTTAGGGGCTAACTTAAAAAAAAGAAACTTTACTCTAGGTCTAGCCTTACACTCCAAAAGAGGGCCTTTGTTAAATGCCTTGTGCAAGCTTTTCAAGGCTTGATAAATTAACCCTGAAATTCTAGAACATAGAACTCTTGAATTTCAGTTTAGTTGGAAATCTTCTCACATATTAAAAGATCAAATTAAAGAAAGTATAGTTGGGCAAAATCAATCTTTTAATATCATTTGGGAGGCACACGGGTTCTTTGGAGAATTAAAAGCAACTTTCTTCCTCTCCTCAGGCAAGAATACTGGAAGTTGCCATGCCCTCCTCCAGATCTTCCCAACCCAGGGATCAAACTCAGGTCTCCCACATCGACGGCAGATTCTTTACCATCTGAGCCACCAGGGAAGCCCATCTTTTTCTTGCAAATCTCTACAAATCAGAAACTTAGCTATAGCCCACAATGACCTGAGACTGAGCGTACTTAATCAGACAGAACCTGACAAGGAGAGAAAAAGTGGAAAAGTAGGCTTTAAAAACTCCAACAGTGGGAAAGGCTCCTTTGCCTAGAATCTAATTCATAGACTCCTTAAGGGTTTATCAAGGGCAAGTAAAAATCTTATTTCTTTTCAAAAGGAGTAAAGCCCTAGTCCTCTGGGCAAGCAAATTTAACTTATTCCAGCTATTATTTATAAACTGTTGATACTGTTTATGGGCTTCACCGGTGGCTCAGCAGTAAAGAATCTGTCTGCAGTGCAGGAAACGCAGGAGACACAGTTTTGATCCCTGGGTTGGGAAGATCCCTTGGAGGGCCTGGCAACCCACTCCAGTATTCTTGCCAGGAGAATCCCACGGACAGAGGAGTCTGGTGGGCGATATGGGGTGGCAGAGAGTTGGACATGACTGAAGCGAGTCAGTACACAGCACACAAGTTTATACTGTAAGTTTATATTGTTTATAAACTTACTTTATAAGTTTATATCTAAGTATATTGTAATGCCGGATTCATAACTTATAGTGAAGCTGTCTGTGTAGATTGGATAGCCTATATCACACAGTCTCCAGCCAATCTAGGAGTGAAACTTCCTAGTGCCATTGGACAAAATTGATCACTAAATGCCTTCCAAATGGTTGAATTTATGATTGAGAGACATAGAATATTGGAGACATAGAATGTTGCATTTCAGTAAACAGAGAATGTTGTGGTCACCACACCCACCCTCAATTGGGCACCCTGAATTCAGAATGGAGAAAAAACAGGATACTGGTACTAGATAGTTAAGATGCATATCAAAGGAAGAAGCCCAGACTTTTGCATCTTCTTATACATCGAAAAGTGCTAAAATTCATTAGCTTGAGATATCTGGTTTTCTTCAACAGTAATCTTTCAATGTTCTGACTACCTAGTTTGTATCCGTTTTGTTATGTTGTTTTATTTGCAAAACTTCTATTTATCCTGGCTCCTGTCTTAACGTCTTTAGAAAAAGTCCCTTAGAGTTATCTGAGAGGCTGTATATCCGACTTAAGTCTTCCGTAAGTGCACTGAATAAAATCTTCTCAACTTTTAGGTTGAGCATTTTTTTAGATACCTATCTGTTGAGCTCCTCCTATGAACTGTGCTAGTTTGGGAATCTAAAGATGACTGTGCTTACTTTTTGAAGAGGTCAGTTCACAGTGGAAGAGGCAGAACTGGAACAGTGTTGCAATCTTGTTGTACTAGGGCTAGGCAGGGAGTGAATGGAGGGTTACTATTTCACATAGGCTGATTAGGAAGGGCACCTCTGAAAAGGCAACACATGAGCCGGGCTGGAATGTTACGAGGGATGCCTGGGGACAGGGCTCCAGGCAGAGGAAATGGCAAGGCCAGTGCTCTCCTGGGTGGGGGAGCCGTTTTGCTCCTACAAAGGGACGCAAAGAAGCCACTGTGACCAAGGGCAGTAAGTGTGGCCCCCAAGGGGAAGGGGAGGTGCAAAATGAAGGGCTGGGGAGCACATCACCACTGTCAAGCCTTGGGCTTCTACTCCAAGGTGGGAGGCCCTGGAGGGTTTGGAGCCGAAAGAGCCACCTGTTTGAACTCCGTCTTTTCAAGAACCACTCTGGCCTGCTGTCCAAAGGTGACGGTGGAGACAGTTAAGAGGTACCGCAGTCATTGCGGGAAGAGACAAAGGTGGCCTGTTTTGGTGGCTGATGGAGGGGTGAGAAATGATCCGGTCTCTCATATCTTCTCATAAGATTTGCTGAAGGAATGGGAGGGAGTGTAGGATCAGCGATTCAAGGATAACTCCAACCTGAGTGCCTTGAAGGAGAGTTGGAGGTCTGGAGACTAGGGGAGAGAGGAGCTGGCTGGTGGTTGAGGGTACAGTAGGGACTGGCTTTGGGCACTTTCAGAGACGGCCTGCCAGGTCTTCCAAGTGGAGATGTTGTTCACGCAGCGAATAGGCAGGCAGCTAGGACAAATGCGAGGCTGGAATCCAGAAGGAAAGAATCCTCAAAAGCGTAAACAAAGGTGTGGGGGAGGGAAGGAGGGTTATAAAATATCCCTCCTGAAAAAGTTTTAAGGCGTTCAAACTTCTGTCATCACTGTTTTTATATCACTTATAATAAAGGTCTATGGCCATAAAAGAATGTGGCAACACCATGTTGCAGGAAGTGGCTATAGCTGGTCAGTAGCTTCTAAACTGTGGGCCTGAGGCCAATAGCACCAAATCTCCTGTGAGCTTGTTAGAGATGCAAATTAGTGGGCCTGCCAGACCAGACCTAGTGAAATCATAAGCCTGGGGAAAAGCACCAGAACTGTTTTGACAAGTTCTCCAAGAGGTTGTTATGAAGGTTAAAGTTAAGTGAGCTAGATAAGAAATTTAGTATTTCTAGATTTTAATCATTTAAAAAGAAACAACTTTTTTTTAAAGGTAAAATGTCTTTATTGTTTGAAGAATAAAAAAGTAAACAAAAATTGGTATGACATTTCATTTCTTAGTCTTCTCAACAAGGTTANGTTCTCCAAGAGGTTGTTATGAAGGTTAAAGTTAAGTGAGCTAGATAAGAAATTTAGTATTTCTAGATTTTAATCATTTAAAAAGAAACAACTTTTTTTTAAAGGTAAAATGTCTTTATTGTTTGAAGAATAAAAAAGTAAACAAAAATTGGTATGACATTTCATTTCTTAGTCTTCTCAACAAGGTTATAAAAAATACAATGCCACTTAGTCTTATAAACTCTTGAAACCGTCTAGAAGTTCCTAGTTAGTATTGTATAAAAAGGCACTTAAAACACACTGGATGATAAAACAAAACCACCTCATAAATACAATTGAAATCACTTTGAGATATTTCTCAATATAGACCCATACGTAAATAGGACTTTTTTCTTTTCCAAAACATTAGTATCTTCCCCAGGGTATGCTTGCAGGCATCATGAATGTGGACTGTCTTCTCCCACCTTCTGTTTTTAATATAGGTTAACAGAAATGCAAGCTAAATTCTTTTTTTTTTCCAATTTAATCTCTTATTTTAAGATAAAATTCTTAAATTATAACCAGGATCTTTTAGAATGTTTTACTCATTTTCATTTTGTTTCAAATCACAATTAAAAGAAAGAGGTAGACAATGATGCAAATATATGTTCTTTTAAAGTCCTTTTATCCAGGTACCAAAACACCCTTAACATTCCTGAAGCATGTGAACATACATATGTGTATATTTTTAAGTATTGCTGTTGCATGGTTCCGGGTTTTGAGGATTCTGCACTAATTTAATCTTCATAAACTGATATCACAGATTTGGATATAACCTAAAACATTCAGTGCCTTCATCTACAGAAGAAGATACGTGCACTTCACATATTTCTAACTCTTCATTTTCTTTCAGGTTGGTCAAAGAATAAGCAATGTATGCCGTAAATTAAATCAAAATCCCTGCCATATGTCCTGTATGTGCTGTTGCTAATTAAAATAAGTGTATTCTTGCTGTGAAAATTCTGTGGTTTGAGAGTTTGTGAGATCATCTTTTCATCAAATGGCATCGGTAAGAAAGAGTAAATTTTTTAAACTGAGAAATACAAGTCAGATCATTAATTCATTCTCTGCACATAAAATGCTATTTTAGAGGTAAGTGAATTATTTCACCCTAAGGTACTGTTCACTAAAGAAGTACACTAATTGTTGAAAGAATTGCCTGAACATGGTCAATTTGAAATAACAATGAAATCCAAAGATTTGGTTATTTTTCTGGCAGGATTTGAATTATTAATGAAAACTAACATTTAAAAAATAATATGGGGGGGAAATATAGAGCCACTTGAATGCTTATCACTTTATTAGTGGAACCATAAATAGTAATGATTTGAATTAGTCCTAGACATTGATTGGTATGTTTAAACTGGTCCTTAATTATGCCTTTTCTGCCTTTTGTTCTGTTGCTCACCCTTTTAAGAAATGCCATGCCAATTTGCACATGGTTGCGTTGCATGAAGCAGCTGGTACTGCCTTCCTGAGTATATGTACATGTGTTCATTTCATGTCTCTGCTCATACTTTTCTGTTCAGATTTTCTGTTGGATTGCATTGAAAAGCTTTTGCTGATTTTCAAGGCAGTCTTTCAGCTTATCCTCTGTCAAAGTCAGTCGCTGCTCCAAGATTGAAACAGTCTGCAAAAAAAGGCGGACAAAAGTCATCAGGGCCTGGTGACCTGGTGGTGAGAATGATGGTGATAATCTCTGCACTGATCTTTTTCAGAACTGTAATGCCTACCCTCTTGCCAGGAGTTTGGCTCAGAAATGAGCTCCGGAACTTGCTCCGTTTCTGCACCCCACCACAGGGCAAAGCACTGCCAAGCCATTTGAGGAAAAGGGAAAAAGAGGAAGCATTTAAGGAAAAAGGAATAAATGACAGTCTCTATGGAAAATTCTAAAGTCTGATCTTCTAAAGCATCGGTGCCAGAGAAGAGACCACATGAAGCATGTTAAATAGTGTCCCAGGTAATGTGGAATGTGGGAGGTGGGACAGAATGCCACATGCCCCACGACTACTTAAATGGCATCACTGGTCATTCTGCCACAATCAATCCATATGGGCCATACCTATATTACCCTAGACAGCTGGATACCTAGCTTACCTTGAAAATATAATGACTGCCACTCATTTCTGCACCCAGATGACAACAGCACCTCACAGAATTGGTAGGAAGACTGAATGAAATCAGGCATGTAAAATGCTTAAGCTAGTGCCTGGCACAACAGGACTTTATGAATCTTACTATTCTAACTCCTTCGGCTAGTAAGTGCGTATATGACTATACACACACACACACACATGACTACTTTTAAATTGTGATTATCAATTACTTCACTTCTTTTTCTTTTTTCTTAACTTCACTATAAACTGGATTCAGGAAATTACACACTAAAAAGTATCAATGAATTCTCATGAGAAAAACACCCTTGTGACCAGCACCAGGTCAAGAACTAGTGCCTTGCATGCATCTTTCCCCGTAACAGCCATTATCCTGACCACTATAATAATAATCTGCATGTTTTTATGGTATTATCTTTCAAGTATGCATCCCTAGAAACTACAACTTTATCTTACCCATTTAACCTGCAGATTCCCCACTTTCTTGCTTTATTTTCTTTATAATTTGTTTATTTATAGGCTCAGGCCATCTGACCTGTAGATTCCCTACCAGACTGGATTTTAGGGACTGTGTGCTCCAGATACAGTTAAATCTGTATTTTATATAAATTGGAAACGGGATCCAAAGGCTTGATAAGACTCAGGCTAGATCCCTCGGTAAGTCTATTCTTTCTTTAGAGGGCAATGACATTCTATTTCCATTTATTAGTTGGGATGGTTTACAAAATACACTTCTCATATATTATTTGGTTCCGTTCATGCAGGAAAAGCACCATAAATGCATGGTTACTTTAGTGAATAACTTTCAAGATAATGAGTTGATTCCCTATCAGTTTGTGACAGTAATCAGTTTTTTTTTTCTTTTCTATTATTTAATAGTTTGTTTTTTTTTTCCTCTCATATTCCATACTATAGATCATGATTTGTTATGATTGGCCNTTTCAAGATAATGAGTTGATTCCCTATCAGTTTGTGACAGTAATCAGTTTTTTTTTTTTTTTCTATTATTTAATAGTTTGTTTTTTTTTTCCTCTCATATTCCATACTATAGATCATGATTTGTTATGATTGGCCTGGGAAACAGGCCAGTCAAAACTAAAGCTAGCATGAAGTTGAGAGAAAAACTGCCTTTTAAAGGCAAGAGATGTCTGATAAACAGAACTCCAGCACAATACTGCAATACTGTTAATGACTGAAATTAACAGCAATGCTCATAATACTTTCTAATATTTCTTGGGTGCCTACTATGCTCCAAGCTTTTTGCCTGATATTTACATACATTATCACAATGCAAAAAGCAAAACCTTTTGATATGTATATTATCAACACCTCTAATACTAGTTAATTCCAGTTACCTACTGTCTGAAAAATTATAATGAGAAAGTGATATTGTTGGGTTGGCCCAAATGCTCGTTTGAGTTTTTCTGTAACATAACTTACAGAAAAGCCTGAACGTTTTGGCCAACCCCAAACAATCTGTACTGAATTATAAACATTGCCACCGGGTTAGGAGATATTCAGTCATCTATAACTGAAGTGAATCAGAATGTGTTTATTTCACTGGATTCGCCCACAGATTCACACTGTTCCCATTTTGCAAGTGTGCTGTGCCTGCTTTTCACTTCTTTCGTATTTGAAGGGTAGTCAGTCCTTCAATCAAGTTTAAAGCGATCCATTTAACCTTGAATCAGGGAAAACGGTGAAACGGGTCACAAAGCTGATAGAGCAGAAGATGGGAAGACCCTCAAGGGGACCTGCCACTCCGTGCGACAGCGCACTTGAGGAGCCAGGAGCCGGGGCCCTGGGACACAGGCCCATCTAAACTAAGGCTGGCAGGAGGTCGAGAGGGAACCGCCTTTTAAAGCGAGAGACGCCTGATAAACACAGTCGCCTCCAGCACAAGACCGCAAAGCAAAAATTGGTGATTTTCCTATGATTTTCACTGAACAAATCTTATGACTCCAAGGTTGCACAAGACTTGTTCCCACAACCTGTCATGACCCATATCCATGTCCCTTAACGACAAGGTTCAGAGATGTTATCTAAAGGGTAACATTTTAAATTACTGGCTCTAAACCCAGAAGGGAACGTTAAAAGACCCATGCCTTCAAGGCCTTGAATTCTCTGGAGATGAGAACTGGACATCTGGACGATTCTTAATTGCCTGGGCGATTATAATGCACAGCCAGGGTTAACTGCACATTAACTTCTATGCAAGAGCTATTTCAACTCGAAATGTTTATTCTGGGAAAGTAATCGACATCTCTAGTTCACGTCATGGCTTCTTTCTGTATAACTTGGGACAGCATCCGCTCTGACAAATATTAGTGTCCTCATCCTATTTACCAAAGAATGATAAGACTTATTCAAAAGAAACACCAAGGAGAGCTGGAAGGACAACCTTTGATGTATCCATTTTAATACACTGCTTCCATTAAATAACATCTAAATTTCCTGACCAAGAGTTGGAAGACCTTTGATATGTTAAGATTCATGGTATTCCTTCTTGGCAAAGGTAAACTGGCATTCAGTAAAGCAATTATCCTTCAATAAAAAATAAATTAAAAAAATTGCTTAAATGTTATTAAAAGGGATTAAGCCGTTACGTCTTTTCTTTTCACTGTAAAATTANTGTAACATAACTTACAGAAAAGCCTGAACGTTTTGGCCAACCCCAAACAATCTGTACTGAATTATAAACATTGCCACCGGGTTAGGAGATATTCAGTCATCTATAACTGAAGTGAATCAGAATGTGTTTATTTCACTGGATTCGCCCACAGATTCACACTGTTCCCATTTTGCAAGTGTGCTGTGCCTGCTTTTCACTTCTTTCGTATTTGAAGGGTAGTCAGTCCTTCAATCAAGTTTAAAGCGATCCATTTAACCTTGAATCAGGGAAAACGGTGAAACGGGTCACAAAGCTGATAGAGCAGAAGATGGGAAGACCCTCAAGGGGACCTGCCACTCCGTGCGACAGCGCACGTGAGGAGCCAGGAGCCGGGGGCCCTGGGACACAGGCCCATCTAAACTAAGGCTGGCAGGAGGTCGAGAGGGAACCGCCTTTTAAAGCGAGAGACGCCTGATAAACACAGTCGCCTCCAGCACAAGACCGCAAAGCAAAAATTGGTGATTTTCCTATGATTTTCACTGAACAAATCTTATGACTCCAAGGTTGCACAAGACTTGTTCCCACAACCTGTCATGACCCATATCCATGTCCCTTAACGACAAGGTTCAGAGATGTTATCTAAAGGGTAACATTTTAAATTACTGGCTCTAAACCCAGAAGGGAACGTTAAAAGACCCATGCCTTCAAGGCCTTGAATTCTCTGGAGATGAGAACTGGACATCTGGACGATTCTTAATTGCCTGGGCGATTATAATGCACAGCCAGGGTTAACTGCACATTAACTTCTATGCAAGAGCTATTTCAACTCGAAATGTTTATTCTGGGAAAGTAATCGACATCTCTAGTTCACGTCATGGCTTCTTTCTGTATAACTTGGGACAGCATCCGCTCTGACAAATATTAGTGTCCTCATCCTATTTACCAAAGAATGATAAGACTTATTCAAAAGAAACACCAAGGAGAGCTGGAAGGACAACCTTTGATGTATCCATTTTAATACACTGCTTCCATTAAATAACATCTAAATTTCCTGACCAAGAGTTGGAAGACCTTTGATATGTTAAGATTCATGGTATTCCTTCTTGGCAAAGGTAAACTGGCATTCAGTAAAGCAATTATCCTTCAATAAAAAATAAATTAAAAAAATTGCTTAAATGTTATTAAAAGGGATTAAGCCGTTACGTCTTTTCTTTTCACTGTAAAATTATTCATTACAAGCATGACTATATAATGAAATTTAATAAAAAAATGTATACGGTCTGGTAAAAAAAAAAAGAATGCTGAAAATCATCCTGTGCAGTAAAAAATAAATTACAATTTAGCATCAATTAAAAAAAAAAAGACTGGGTAATATTCTAAAAGGGGAATGTGAAAACCTTGTCTCCAGAACAGAGTGTCCCATAAGAAGCTTTGAAATGAGGGAAGTTATACATTGGACAGAGGGAATTATCCTCAGAGTGAAAACTAAAAGCATTGCCAATAGTTCATTCTAAGATTAATCCCAGTACATTTTTTCTTTTGGCCTTAAATATTTCTTGGATAATACCCCAAATCTGAATACACTGCATCAGAAAATTCTTAGGGCAAAACATTGCTGTCCAGAATCAAACTGCTAGCATGAAGTACCACAACAGTTCTTCACTGTCTCCTCCCCTCCCTTCTGGTCCTCAGATGCCAGATACAGTATGGTGCGTGTATGCACACACGTTTCCATATGCATGGGCTCAGACCTTGCCTCCACAAGACCTAGGGCATCTCAGCAGAGCATGTGCTGCTCTGTTAACTACCATCTTTGAGCCTGCTAAGAAAGAAAGTATCCCCCGCTGCTCTGCAGCCTGCTGTAACCAGGATTTTGTACATCTTACCTCTAAGTGTGAAACATGCCAACCCACCTGTGTCAAAACACTGAGCTGTTCCATAATATGCTCTAACGCGTCAGTCACGGCAAGCGGTATGCTTCTTTGACTCTCAGAAGGGAGCTCGTTTATGTCTTCTGTTTTCTTTTTCAAGATTGTAGGTGAACATTCTGATGCCATTAAAGAAGGATTCAAGAAATATCCGCAGATCTCTTCACCTTTGTCTGGTAGAGTTCTAACAGTTGTCTCTGTTGTCTTTGACACCATAGAAAAGATGGGAAGAGTTATATTTTCCAAACTTTATAAAATATATATACAGTTCCAATATTCCTCTTTTAAAAGCCCAACTTGCATTTAATTTTCATCTTCAACTACTGCAAATTACAAGAGGAAAAAAAAGGCTAAAAAAGAGAATGGAGGAAATTCACAATTTTCCTTGATTTTTTTTCAGTGAAATATAGTTGTATGTTGTATGTATCTGTCTGAAGGATGAGGTGTTATACATTTAAACAGGTTGTTAAATGCTAATTCTTGATTTTAAAAGTCATGTCAATTAAGATGACTATTATTTGATTTCTGAGGGGAGGACACAAGATGGCAGACTAGACGGACTTGGGCTTGAGTCCTCTCATGAAACACCAGAATTACAACCAACTGCTGAAGAACCATTGAGAAAAAAGACTGAAACCTATCAGAAAAGATATTCTACACTCAAAGATGAAAAAGGAGACACAGCAAGATGGTAGGAGGGGGTGCTTTCCCAATATAATAAAGTCCCATAACCACTGGGTGGGCAATCATTAAATAATTAAACCACAGAGGTATTCCCACAGGAGGGAGAGTTCTGAGCCTCACCTGAGGTTCCCGAACCTGTGGGTCTGGCATCAGGAGGAGGAGGAGCCTCTGACTTTGAAGAGCTTAAGTACAGGAGTTCCACAGGACTGGGCGAAACAGAGACCCCACTCTTGGAGGGCACCCACAGGATCTCAAATGCACTGCGAGCCAGGATACGGTAGTGATTCCTCAGGAGCCTGGGCCGGGCCTGCCTGAGGGTCTTGGAGGGTCTCCTGGGGGGCAGGGGTGTGGCTCACTGCAGGGTGAAGGACACTAATGGCAGAGACGCTGGGGAATCTTCACTGACATGAGCTCTCCTCGAGGCTGCCACTTTCACACTGAGAACACAGCCAACAGGCTCCAGTGTTGGAACACCTCATGACAACCAACCAACAGGGTGGGAACGCCTCGGGAACACCTCCCAACGGAGGGAGCCCCACCCATCAGCAGACACACTGCCTGAAGTTGTCCTGAATGTACAGCCACCTCTAAACACACACCATGACACAGCCCTCCCACTGGGAAACCTGCACAAAGCTCTTAGACCAGACACACCCAGCAGGAGGCAGACACCAGAAGCAAGAGGAACTAGTCTTTCAGTTTGTGAAACAGAAATTGCAATCACAGAAAGTTAGACAAAGTGAGATGACGGAGAAATATGTTCCAGACAAAGGAACAAAATAAAACCCCAGAAGAACAGTTAACACAGAGTAGAGATAGGCAAACTACCTGAAAAAGAACTCAGAATAATGATAGTAAAGATGATCCATGATATAAGAAAAAGAATGGGGGCACAGACCAAAAAGATACAAGAAAATATAAAGAGCAAGAAAATATAAACAACAAACAGTTGAACTATACAATAACTGAAATGAAAAATACACTACATGGAATCAATGGCACAATAAATGAAGCAAAAGAAGAAATAAGTGAGCTGAAAGACAGATGGGTGGAAATCACTGCCATGGACAGAATAAACAATGAAAAGAAATGAGGACACTCTCAGAACCTCTGAAACAACATTAAATGCACCAACATTCCCCTTATAGGGGTCCTAGAAGAAGAGAGAAAGGGTCTGAAAATATTTGAAGAGATAATAGGCAAAAACGTAACTAACTTGGGAACGGAAATAGTCACACAAGTTCAGGAAGTGCAGAGAGTCCCATATATTAATAGATAAACCCAAGGAGGAACACACCAAGACTAAAACATATTAATTAAACTGACAAAAATACAATTGACACCACAGAAATACAAAGAACCATAAGAGACTACCACAAACAACTATATGCCAATAAAATGGACAACCTAGAAGAAATGGACAAATTCTTAGAAATGGACAAAATCTTCCAAGACTGAATTAGGAAGAAATAGAAAGTATGAACAGACAAATCACAAGTACTGAAAGTGAAACTGTGATTTTAAAAAATCCTAACTAAAGTCCGGGACCAGACGGCATCACAGCTAAAGTCTATCAAATATTTGGAAAACAGGAAACATCTAGCCTTCTGAAACTATTCCAAAAAACTGCAAAAGAAGAAACACTCCCACACTTATTCTATGAGGCCACAATCATCCTGATTCCAAAACCAGACAAATTGTTGAAGTGAAAGTCGCTCAGTTGTGTCTGACTCTTTGCGACCCCATGAAATTCTCCTGGCCAGAACACTGGAGTGGGCAGCTGTTCTCTTCTCCAGGGGATCTTCCCAAACCAGTGATCGACCCCAGGTCTCCCTCATTGCAGGCGGATTCTTTAGCAGCTGAGCCACCAGGGAAGCAAAACCCGACAAAGATACCACAAATAAAGAAAATTACAGGTCAATATCACTGAACACAGATGCAAAAATTCTCAACAAAATGATAGCAAAGCAAATCCAACGATACGTTTAAAGGATCATATACCATGATCAAATGGGCTTTATCCTAGGGATTCAAGGACTTTTCCATGTCTGCAAGTCAATCAGTGTAATGTACCATATTACAAATTGAATAATAAAAACCACATGATCCTCTCAATAGATGTAGAAAAAGCTTTTGCCAAAACCCAACATCCATTTATGATTAAAAAAAACAACAACAAAAAACCTCTCCAGGATGTGGGCATAGAAGGAACCTACCTCAACATATTAAAGGCCATATATGACAAACCTACAACTGACATCATACTCAATGGTGAAAAAACTGAAAGCATCTCCTCTAAAATCAAGAGTAAGATGAAGATGTCCACTCTTGCTACTTTTATTCAACATAGTTTTGGAAGATCTAGCCATGCCAATCAGGGAAGAAAAAGAAATAAAAGGAATCTATATTAGAAAAGAAATGAAACAGTCATAGTTTGCAGGTGCTATGATACTGCGTGTGAGGTGTTAGTCACTCAGTCATGTCTGACTCTGCGACCTCATGGGCTGTAGCCCATCAGGCTCCTTTGTCCATGGGATTCTCCAGGCAAGAATACTGGAGTGGGTAGCTATTCCCTTCTCTAGGGGATCTTCTTAACCCAGGGACTGAACCCGGGTCTCCTGCATTGCAGGAAGATTCTTTACTGTCTGAGCTATCGGGGAAGACCAACATGATTCTATATGTCGATAATCCTAAAGATGCTACCGGAAACCTACTAGAGTTCATCAGTGAATTTGGTAAAGTTTCAGCATGTATGGATGTGAGAGTTGGACTGTGAAGAAAGCTGAGCACCGAAGAATTGAAGCTTTTGAACTGTGGTGTTGGAGAAGACTCTTGAGAGTCCCTTGGACTGCAAGGAGATTCAACCAGTCCATTCTGAAAGAGATCAACCCTGGGATTTCTTTGGAGGGAATGATGCTGAAGCTGAAACTCCAGCACTTTGGCCACCTCACGTGAAGAGTTGATTCATTGGAAAAGACTTTGATGCTGGGAGGGATTGGGGGCAGGAGGAGAAGGGGATGACAGAGGATAAGATGGCTGGATGCATCACTGACTCAATGGACGTGAGTCTGAGTGAACTCCGGGAGTTGGTGATGGACAGGGAGGCCTAGTGTGCTGTGATTCATGGGGTCGCAAAGAGTCAGACACGACTGCGTGACTGAACTGAACTGAACAGGATAAAAACTTAACATACAGATATCTCTTCCCTTTCTATACACTAACAAGGAAAGATCAAAAAGAGAAATTAAGGAAACAATCCCATTTGCCATTACTTCAAAAAGAATAAAATACCTAGGCATAAACCTACCTAATGAGGCAATTAAAAGATGCTTACTCCTTGGAAGGAAAGTTAAGACCAACCTAGATAGCATTTTCCAACAAAGGTCCGTCTAGTCAAGGTTACGGTTTTTCCAGTGGTCATGTATGGATGTGAGAGTTGGACTATGAAGAAAGCTGAGTGCTGAAGAATTGATGCTTTTGAACTGTGGTGTTGGAGAAGACTCTTGAGAGTCCCTTGGAGTGCGAGGAGATCAGCCCTGGGATCTCTGGAAGGAATGATGCTAAAGCTGAAACTCCAGTACTTTGGCCACCATGCGAAGAGTTGACTCATTGGAAAATACTCTGATGCTGGGAGGGATTGGGAGCAGGAGAAGGGGACGACCGAGGATGAGATGGCTGGATGGCATCACTGACTCGATGGACGTGAGTCTGAGTGAACTCCGGGAGTTGGTGATGGACAGGGAGGCCTGGCGTGCTGCAATTGATGGGGTCACAAAGAGTCGGAAACAACTGAGCGACTGAAGTGAACTGAATGAGGCAAAAGACCTGTACCATACTCTGAAAACTTTAGGATGCTGATAAAAGAAATTGAAGATGACAGAAACAGATGGAAAGATATCTTATGTCCTTGGACTAGACGAATCAATATTGTTAAAATGGACATATTACCCAAAGGAATCTACAGATTTAATATAATCCCTATGAAACCATCAATGGCATTTTTCACAGAACTAGAACAAAAAAATTTTTTTTTAATTTGTATGGAAACACATAAGCCTCTGAATAGCCAAAGCAATCTTGGGAAAGAAAAACGGAGCTGGAGGAATCAGGCTCCCTGACTTCAGATTATACCACAAAGCTACAGTAATCAAGACAGTATGGTACTGGCACAGACACAGAAATATAGATCAATGGAACAGGACAGATGCCAAGAAATAAACTTATAACCCGTGGTCAGTTAACCTGTGACAAAGGAGGCAACAATATACAATGGAGAAAAGACAGTCTCTTCAATAAGTGGTGCTGGGGAAACTGGATAACTACATGTGAAAGAATGAAGTTAGGACATCTGTGACACCATACACTCCCATAAGTCTTTGAGCCATCAGTAGAGCACTTATCACTTCTTGCTCTACTTGTGTTTACACGTCTATATTCCCTACCAGATTATCAGGGTTACTCTCTAGGAGACATAACTGGGTCACTTTTCTTCCTAAGGCACCTAGCATAGAGTATGAGACACAGACTGGGCTCAACATTTGCTAAACTAAATTCAACTGACTGTCCTACATCTGATGAGCCACCAACAAAATGTAAATATTAGTAATTTGACAGTATTTGGAGAGAAGTATAAACTTAAAGTTAAGATAATACCATTCTCTACTAAAAATTAGTCTTAAATGCCTCCTAAATGTGCAGTCTCTTCCCAGGTGGCACAGCTGGTAAAGAATCCACCTGCCAGTGCAGGAGATACAAGAGATGTGGGTTTGATCCCTGGGTCTGGAAGATCTGCTGGAGAAGGAAATAGCAACCCACTC
This sequence comes from Neotragus pygmaeus, assembly GCA_006410875.1. NCBI lineage: Eukaryota > Metazoa > Chordata > Mammalia > Artiodactyla > Bovidae > Neotragus > Neotragus pygmaeus. The sequence goes on from SJYV01001595.1 coordinate 743,711, forward strand.
CAGTACTCTTGCCTGGAAAATTCCATGGACACAGGAGCTTGGTGAGCTACAGTTTATGGGGTCATAAGGAGTCAGACATGAGTGTGCACACACACACACACACACACACACACACACACATAAAGGCACAATGAGGGAGCAATATAAGCATTTATCACTTACCTGAAAATCACTGCTTGATTTGTATCCCCTAAAAGTATATTTGATGGTTTCTGGTGATATAGCATAAGGATTTCCTGACAAGCATGAATGCAAAATGAGGCACTTCAAATGTAANTGTGTATAAGAGACAGGATTTAATTTGCTCTGACATAATAATGTAATGAAATGGAATAACTTAATTTTTATATTAAGGCCTCTTGAAATGCTTTCTCCCCCTTCCAAAAGTCTAAGGCTATAAACAGAATTAAACATAAGTATTGAGTTTTAGTATCTTATTGTGGGAACATATAGTACATGTTCTTTGTTTTTGATTTTTCTGGTAGCTTTCTGTTAAATGTTTTGTGATTATGTATCACCAGGTTAGATTTTCATATATTTTTATTCTTTCTAGTTCTATATTGACAAGTAATTTNATGATGCTAAAGCTGAAACTCCAGTACTTTGGCCACCATGCGAAGAGTTGACTCATTGGAAAATACTCTGATGCTGGGAGGGATTGGGAGCAGGAGAAGGGGACGACCGAGGATGAGATGGCTGGATGGCATCACTGACTCGATGGACGTGAGTCTGAGTGAACTCCGGGAGTTGGTGATGGACAGGGAGGCCTGGCGTGCTGCAATTGATGGGGTCACGAAGAGTCGGAAACAACTGAGCGACTGAAGTGAACTGAATGAGGCAAAAGACCTGTACCATACTCTGAAAACTTTAGGATGCTGATAAAAGAAATTGAAGATGACAGAAACAGATGGAAAGATATCTTATGTCCTTGGACTAGACGAATCAATATTGTTAAAATGGACATATTACCCAAAGGAATCTACAGATTTAATATAATCCCTATGAAACCATCAATGGCATTTTTCACAGAACTAGAACAAAAAAATTTTTTTTTAATTTGTATGGAAACACATAAGCCTCTGAATAGCCAAAGCAATCTTGGGAAAGAAAAACGGAGCTGGAGGAATCAGGCTCCCTGACTTCAGATTATACCACAAAGCTACAGTAATCAAGACAGTATGGTACTGGCACAGACACAGAAATATAGATCAATGGAACAGGACAGATGCCAAGAAATAAACTTATAACCCGTGGTCAGTTAACCTGTGACAAAGGAGGCAACAATATACAATGGAGAAAAGACAGTCTCTTCAATAAGTGGTGCTGGGGAAACTGGATAACTACATGTGAAAGAATGAAGTTAGGACATCTGTGACACCATACACTCCCATAAGTCTTTGAGCCATCAGTAGAGCACTTATCACTTCTTGCTCTACTTGTGTTTACACGTCTATATTCCCTACCAGATTATCAGGGTTACTCTCTAGGAGACATAACTGGGTCACTTTTCTTCCTAAGGCACCTAGCATAGAGTATGAGACACAGACTGGGCTCAACATTTGCTAAACTAAATTCAACTGACTGTCCTACATCTGATGAGCCACCAACAAAATGTAAATATTAGTAATTTGACAGTATTTGGAGAGAAGTATAAACTTAAAGTTAAGATAATACCATTCTCTACTAAAAATTAGTCTTAAATGCCTCCTAAATGTGCAGTCTCTTCCCAGGTGGCACAGCTGGTAAAGAATCCACCTGCCAGTGCAGGAGATACAAGAGATGTGGGTTTGATCCCTGGGTCTGGAAGATCTGCTGGAGAAGGAAATAGCAACCCACTCCAGTACTCTTGCCTGGAAAATTCCACGGACACAGGAGCTTGGTGAGCTACAGTTTATGGGGTCATAAGGAGTCAGACATGAGTGTGCACACACACACACACACACACACACACACATAAAGGCACAATGAGGGAGCAATATAAGCATTTATCACTTACCTGAAAATCACTGCTTGATTTGTATCCCCTAAAAGTATATTTGATGGTTTCTGGTGATATAGCATAAGGATTTCCTGACAAGCATGAATGCAAAATGAGGCACTTCAAATGTAAAGTGAAAGTGAAAGTCACTCAGTCATGTCCGACTCTTTGTAACCCCACAGACTATACAGTCCATGGAATTCTCTAGGCCAGAATACAGGAGTGGGTAGCCTTTCTCTTCTCCAGGGGATCTTCCCAACACAGGGATTGAACCCAAGTCTCCCCCATTGCAGGCAGATTCTTTTCCCCTGCGCCACCTGGGAAGCCCTAAAATACGTTAGTTTGGGCTTATAATTAACATTTCTAGTTTTGCTTTAATTCTGTAAGTAGAAAACAAAACAAAGCGAGAACAGTCTATGCAAAAGTGGTCTTGACCCCTCCAGCTAAAGTAAGTTTCCCATCATTGAAGGTTCAAAAATAGACTTGGGATGGTCATTTGTCAGGGATATTGTGAGAAATATACAAACATCAGATCAGGAAATTCAAACTGAATGCCCTTTAAAAGTCCTTTCCATTCCTGACATTCTGAGAGTTTTTAAGTCACTACACGCACACTGCTCTCTCTCTTATAAAATGCCTGCCTGAAATAGACTAGGATAACAAAAAATATCTTTTGCCTAGACAAAAATAAAAGCAAAGACTACTTTTCAAAGAAAGAATGGATCATTTATTTTCAATGAGAACATTCAGAATCAAGATTAGAAACTCTAATTATCTTTATATGGTATCTAAAACAATGAAGATATACCATTTATTCAAACAAGATTGTTTTATTTTAGCATGTATGGGTCTGGAAAATTCTAGATGCCAGAGATATTAGGAACTAGATATAGGAGTATATTAGTTTTTTAGATACTAGGAACTAGATATAGGAGTATATTAGGAATTAGATACAGGAGTATATTAGTTTCCTACCATGACTTAAATTACCCACAAGTTTAGTGGCTTAAAACAACACAGATTTACTCTCTTAAAGTTCTGAAGGTCCAGATCGATTTTATGGGGCTAAAGTCAAGGTGTCAGCAGAATTCCCCACAGAGTTCCTTCTGGTGGTTCTGAGGGCAATCTATCCTTGCCCTTTCCAGCTCCTTGAGGATGCTGACATTTGTAGCTCTAGGCTCTATCACTCTGACCTCCACTTCTCTACTTCCCATGCCTCCCTCTTCACCCTCTAAGAACCACTGTGATTGCACTGGACCATAATCTAGGATAACCTCCCCATCCCAAGATCCTTAACTTGATCATATTTGCAAAGCCCCTTTGCCATGTGCATCCCTGCTTGCATGCTCAGTGGCTTCAGTTGTGTTTGACTCTTAGCGGCTCCATGGGCCATAGGCCGCCAGGTTCCTCTGTCCATGGGATTCTCCACACAAGAATACTGGAGTGGTTGCCATGCCCTCTTCTAGGGGATCTTCCCTACCCAGTGATCGAACTGGCATCTCTTCTGTCTCTTGAATTGGCAGGTAGGTTCTTTACCACTAGCACCACCTGGGAAGCCATGTAAAGAAACATATTGACAGATGCTGGGGATGAGGACATGGACATCTCTTTGGACCATTACTCTGCCTAATACAAGAAGTGAATAAACAAAAGAGACCCTGTTGATATGGGGTTATATTCCAGTGGGTAAATATATAGATATGTGATGTAATCTCAGGTAGTAACAAGGGTTATAAAGAAAAATAAAGCTGGGTAAGGTGTTACATTATGATTTAGCTCCATTGATGATACATTTTTTAATGGGAAGAAAGGTAGAGAACAGATTTTGGGCATATTAAGTTTGAGATGCTTATGATTTCCAAAGGGAAAAGTCATGGATATAACTGGAAATACATGAATCTAGATTTCTGTGGAGAGCCTGGGGCTAAAGATATAAATTTGGGAATTATCAAAATATATATGGGCTTCCCAGGTGGTGCTAGTCATAAAGAATCTGCCGACAATACAGGAGACCCAGGTTTGATCCCTGGGCCAGGAAGATTCCTTGAAGAAAGGAACACCAACCCACTCCAGTATTCTTGCCTGGGAAATCCCATGGACAGAGGAGACTGGCAGGCTACAGTGGATGGGGTTGCAAAGAGTCGGACACAACTGAAGTGGCTTAGCACGCAGCATAGAATATATATATATTTACCAGTTTTTACAACGGATATAAATGAACAGCCAGGTGAAGAGGTACATAAGGCAAGGTCTGGAAGGGTACCATTTGCAAAAGCTTCTGTTCTCTTGGAGTTGGGGTGTGAGGCATGTAATTCGTTATAGCAATGAGTCTAGGAACTAAACAATAGCTGCAAAGACTTTAGAAGGCAGGAAGGAAGAAGCAGGAAAGGTGACTAGTGGCTCATGTAGAAGGAGAGGTACTGGACTAGAAGCCAAGTTAGGAGAAGGGAGTGGTCACCAAGATCAAGTGCTGTAGAAAGACTGATGTGGCTGAGCCACCGGAACCTTGACAGGAGTGGAACGGTGGGGGCAAAAGCTCAACTGGAGTGAATTCCGAAAAGTGAAAAAGGAAAATGAAAGCGTGAAGACTGAATGTATGCCTTTCTTTTAAGGTGGTTTGCCAAAAAGGAGAGCAATGTGATGGGACTTGGAAACAGAGGAGGGGTCAAATGAAGTTTTCTTTTTGAAAGATGAGAACTCCATTACAAACGTGTGCTGATGAAAAGATCAAATGGAAAGAGAGTGCTGATGTCACAGGACAGGGAGGAGGTAACTGCTTGGTAAATGGATTGCTATTTAAAAGCAGAGACATTACTTTGCCGACTAAGGTCTGTTTAGCCAAGGCTATGGTTTTTCCAGTAATCATGTATGGATGTAAGAGTTGGACTGTGAAGAAGGCTGAGTGCTGAAGAATTTATGCTTTTGAACTGTGGTGTTGGAGAAGACTCTTGAGAGTCCCTTGGACTGCAAGGAGATCCAACCAGTCCATTCTGAAGGAGATCAACCCTGGGATTTCTTTGGAAGGAATGATGCTAAAGCTGAAACTCCAGTACTTTGGCCACCTCATGTGAAGAGTTGACTCATTGGAAAAGACTATGATGCTGGGAAAGATAGAGGACAGGAGGAGAAGGGGACGACAGAGGATGAGATTGGGCAGGAGGAGAAGGGGACGAGAGAGGATGAGATGGCTGGATGGCATCACTGACTCAATGGACGCGAGTCTGAGTGAACTCCGGGAGTTGGTGATGGACAGGGAGGCCTAGTGTGCTGCGATTCATGGGGTCGCAAAGAGTCGGACACGACTGATCGACTGAACTGAACTGAACTGAACTGAGACAGTACTGAGCGCTCCTGGAGTTTTGTATGAATAAATTTAAGGGGAAGTCAGAGTCAGCATGGCTGGCTAGTCAAGTTCAGTTGCTTGGGTGTACAGAGTTGGCAGAAAAATTTAATCAGGCTGAAGTTTTTTGGGGTGACTACAATGGAGAGAGAAAGGGGGCAAGGGCGTGGCTATGAAGATGACTATAGAATCTCAGCCCATAAAGAAGAGACGTGCACACAGACACAGAACATGAGCAATGAAAAGGCAGAGGCTCGGTGGATTGGAGCGCCTTCTGGGGCTGATGAATTATCAACTGGAAGACGAGAGGAAGTGGTGGCCAGCGAGTGGGAGGCTTTACACCAAGTTTACCATCAACACAAAGGATTCAGATGGTTACTGAGTTCATCTGAGAATCCTGACCAGGAGAGGAAGGATGCATTTCAGAAGTGAGTCAGAGTGTTGCTCTATCTTTGGCTCTTGCCTTGAGATCAAAAGCCAGCGTTAACCAAGGTGTGGATAGGTCAATCAGAGAAACGGAACTCAGAGCTATGGAGTCACCCGTGTGGGCTTGTCACAGGGCCACAACACAGGCAGGATTCGCTCTTGGTCTCTAACACTCTTAGGAAGAAAAGGCTGTTCATCCTGAAAGAGAAAACCACATCTATTTTATATCTGCACAGTGTATTGTACATCCTTGTAAGAACATACTTATCTGATCCAGTCGGATTGATTTAAAAATATTTCTAGGATAGGATCAGAGAATGTCATGTGAAATTTGTGTCTCCCAGACTAAATTCGCTGAGCTGAGAAAGCCTTCTGTTTATCCCTTGGGAAAAATCATACATCTTTTTTTTCTCAAAGAGAGAAAGAAGAGGCTTTGGGGATAACGTTTTACTGAGGGCTTTGATTTCTCTTCTTCAAACCAAATTGGAAATTTCATTTTTGTCAGAAGACTTGAAAAACACCCCTGCCTCAGTGCAGCTATCAACTAGAATATCTGAATGATTAATTCAGTGCCCTTGGAAATGACAGCCAAGGCCATAAGTCTGTCTGTCTTTAATCTTTACTATCATCTCCAGAGAAGCTTATTAGTTTTGAAGCCATGAATAGGTAGGCTAGAGGTAGGAAAAATAAATCTGTGCAAAAATATCCTTCCATGTTTCCTGATTAGGCAAACATAAGCTATGAATCCCTTAAAGGAATATTTGTCTTCAAATGCCCTGTGCTGAGTCTCAAATCATGCACTGTATCAGATAAATCTTAATTAATGATAAAGCACTACCCAGAATTATCTAGGGGAAGTGGAGAAAGAGCAGGTAGTCCATGAACTAGAATTAGTACTCTCCCTTCTGAGTTAATATAAAACTAAAAATGCTATTCCCAGTACTCTAGTGAATACAAAACTAATAAAACTTTCTGTAAATTCCAAAGAGAAAACACGTAGTTATTACATTTCTTGTAAATCCTGCTGTTATACCCCAAAGGCCTACAGAGTAAGGGATTTATTCTTATTATCTCTTTCCTACAGAATCAACAAGAACATTTTATGCAAACTGCTGAAATGACTAGGGTAGAAATCAACCATTATTTACAGCGATACCTCACTCTGTTCAAAAAAGATGTGTATGCGTGTGAATCTAAATTCTGAGGCAGGTAGTAGCTTATACTGTACAATGATGTACTGCTTTAAAAGATTTTTTACATTCAAGTAAGGATCACACCTTGCAAAAACTGAAGTTTGATTTGGAAGACCACATTTGGTTTAGTTGCACCCACATCATGTCTCAAAAAAAGCCCCCATCTGTTCATCTTTAAGAAAGCTGCCCCTTCTCTGTATGCACATCAACCATCCAGTGAAACTAATATAGTCATGAATAAGAGATGTAGCCTCACTGCAACACTAACATTTCTGAATGAATCTGGAATCCTTCTCTTTTCATCTCATAATAACTGATGTTTTTAAGTTCCAATTTTGCTCTTAAAATTCAATGAAAATACCAAGTGACGTTAAGTCAAAAAGAGAAAGACAAATACCAGGATATCAATTATATGTGGAGTCTAAAATATGACATAAAAGAACTTATCTGTGAAACAGACTCACAAACATTGAGAACAGCCTTGTGGGGGAGGAATGGCTCAGGAGTTTGCGATCAGCAGAAACAAACTCATACATGGAATGGATAAACAAGGTCCTACTGAATACCACAGGGAACTATGTTCAGTGTCCTATGATAAACCATAACGGAAACCAATAGGAAAAGGAATGTATATATATATGTATAACTGAATCACTGTGCTGTACAGCACAAATTACCATAACATTGTAAATCAATTGTAATCAACTTTTAAAGAAATTCAGTGAAAAGGTGTAAGAATAATAAAGCAACCCTCTCCCCCACCTTAAGAAATAAAGTATACTCTACCTCTCCCTCTTAAAGGATGCCACCATCTTGAATATGGTGTCTGTCACCCCAAGCTATGTCCCTTTGCTTTTATCACATAAGCTGACATCCCTAAATAGCAGTATTGCTTTTACATGTATTCAAGCTGCACATAAAACAGTATTATATTAGGTCTCTTTTGTAGTTTCTGTTAACCAATATTGTTGGATTTGCTACAGATAAGTCTGCTTCACTTATTTTCATTGCCAAATAGCATTCCACTGATGGATTATTCCATAATTTATGTATCCTCTGTACTGGTAACTAGCATTGAATTCCATAGTAAGCACTCTTATAAATGTGTCAAGTACATAGGAAGGTGAATTTCTCTAGAGTCACAGTTTTACCAGATATTCTCCCAAATGGTGGGATCTACCTACTCTTCCCTGAGCAGAAGAAAATCTCCCCTTTCTCTACAAAGTAAAAAACATTCAATAGACATTTTAAATTTTAACAAAATAATGAACAGGAAATAACTTCTCAAAGTTTTAATTTTATTGTGCATTTCTTTGATTACTGATGACTTGAGCATATTTTACGTGTATATTGATCATTCTTCTGCAAATTGCCTATTTAAGTCTTTTGTCCACTGTTTAGTTGGTCTACTTCTCTTTTTTATAATTAATATTTAAGAGTGCCTCATATAGAGAAGTGCAAATCAGAACTACAGTGAGGTACCACTTCACGCTAGTCAGAACGGCCATCATTAAAAAAAAAAATAGAATTACCATGTAACATAGCAATCCCACTCCTGGGCATATATCCGGACAAAACTACTATAATTCAGAAAGATACATGCACACTTATGTTCATAGCAGCACGATTCACAATAGCTAAGACAAGAAGCAACCTAAATGTCCTTTCACAGATGAATGGATAAATAAGATGTGGTACATACACACAGTACTATTCAGTCATAAAAGAGAATGACACAATGCCTTTTGCAGCAATATGGATGTGTCTAAAGAATATCACACAAAGTCAGTCAGAAAGAGAATGACAAACACCATGATATCACTTACATGTGCAATCTGAAATATGACCTAGATGAACCTACCTATAAATTAGAAACAGAATTAGGAACAGAGAGAATAGACTTCATAACTGAATCACTCTGCTATACAGCAGTAATTAACACGACATTTTAATTCAGCTATACGTCGATAAAATAAACAAAAAAGTGTTCCTGATATACTATGGATGTCAATACTTTGTTTATACGTGTAACACATCCCATACTCTCTGGTTTGGGTTCACTTTTATTTTATGGGATATTTTCTTACAGATGTTTTTGCTTTAAATGTAGTCAAATTTATTAAACTTTTTCTTTTATGATTTGCACTTTCTACATTTTGCTTAAGTAATCCTTGCCTACCCAAAATACAAATATGTTCCTCTGTTTTCTTTTAGAAGTGTTGAGGTACGGTTTTTCACACTTAAGGCTTTAACCCATCTGCTATTAATTTTGTTTGTGGTTAAAAGTAAGAACATAATTTTGTTTTTTTCCAAATAGCTAGCCGTCCCAGCAACATTTATTGAACAGTCGATGTAGTGTCTACTTCATCTTCATGGGTCCACAGAGTCAGGCCTTGCATATACCAACCATCCGCATTTGTGTGGTTCTGTCTATGTGTTCCCCACTGTGGACTCTTTGTCTCACCCTGTAACAATACCGTGTGTGTGTGTGTGTGTGTGTGTGTTAGTCGCCCAGTTGTGTCCCACTTTGCAACCCTGTGGACTGGAGCCCATCAGGCTCCACTGTCCAAAAAATTCTCCATGCAAGAATACTGGAATGGATAGCCATTTCCTTACAGGTGAATCTTCCTGACCCAGGGATCAAACCTGGGTCTCCTGCATCACAGGCAGACTCTTAACCGTCTGAGCCACCAGGGAAGCTCATTCCTAGAGCTTAATGAGTCCCCTTGAGAAATCTGTATGCAGGTCAGGAAGCAACAGGTAGAACTGGACATGGAACAACAGACTGGTTCCAAATAGGAAAAGGACTACGTCAAGGCTGTATACTGTCACCCTGATTATTTAACTTATATGCAGAGTACATCATGAAAAATGCTGGACTGGAAGAAACACAAGCTGGAATCAAGATTGCCGGGAGAAATATCAATAACCTCAGATATGCAGATGACACCACCCTTATGGCAGAAAGTGAAGAGGAGCTAAAAAGCTTCTTGATGAAAGTGAAAGAGGAGAGTNTCTTCAGACAGCCATTTTGCTTTTTTGCATTTCTTTTTCTTGGGGATGGTCTTGATTCCTGTCTCCTGTGCAGTGTCACAAACTTCCATCCATAGTTCATCAGGCCCTCTGTCTATCAGATCTAGTCCCTTAAATCTATTTCTCACTTGCACTGTATAGTCATAAGGGATTTGATTTAGGTCATACCTGCATGGTCTAGTGGTTTTCTCCACTTTGTTCAATTTCAATCTGAATTTGGCAATAAAGAGTTCATGATCTGAGCCACAGTCAACTCCCAGTCTTGTTTCTGCTGACTGTGTACAGCTTCTCCATCTTTGGCTGCAAAGAATAGAATCAGTCTGATTTCAGTGTCAACCATCTGGTGATGTCCAGGTGTAGAGTCTTCTCGTGTGTTGGAAGAGAGTGTTTGCTATGACCAGTGCATTCTCTTGGCAGAACTCCTTTAGCCTTTGCCCTGCTTCATTCCGTATTCCAAGGCCAAATTTGCATGTTACTCCAGGTGTTTCTTGACTTACGGCTTTTGCATTCCAGTCCCCTGTAATGAAAAGGACATCTTTTTTGGGTGTTAGTTCTAGAAGGTCTTGTAGGTCTTCATAGAGCTGTTCAACTTCAGCTTCTTCAGCATTACTGGTTGGGGCATAGACTTTGATTATCGTGATATTGAATGGTTTGCCTTGGAAACAAACAGATATCATTCTATTATTTTTGAGGTGGCATCCAAGTACTGCATTTCGGACTCTTGTTGACTATGATGGCTACTTCATTTCTTCTAAGAGATTCCTGCCCACAGTAGTAGATACAATAGTCATCTGATTTAAATTCACCCATTCCAGTCCAGTAAATCCTTCTTTCTATTATATTCTTTTAAGCTTTTCCGTTTCCTATTTTTATGCATTTGACAAGTTTTCATGGGTGGTATGGGCTTCCCTGGTGGCTTAGTTTTATAGAATCTGCCTGCAATGCAGTTGACACAAAAAACTCAGATTTGATCCCTGGGTCAGATCCCCTGGAGAAGGAAATGATGGCAGCCACTCCAGTATTCTTGCCTGGAAAATCTGTCCATAGGATCCTGAAGAGCTAGACACAACTAAAATGACTTAGCATAGCATTGGTGGTATATTCTTTATCATTCTCTTCAAAATATTTTTTAGCACTGCTTCTGGTTTCTTCTTGACCCGTAGGTATTATTTAAAGTATAATTGTTTATGTCCAAAGAGTTGATGATTTCCTGGTCATCTTATTATTAACTTAGCTAATTGTACTCTTATCAGAGAACCTAGCCTGTATTATTTTATTGTTTTTATATTTATTGAGGTTTTCCTTATAGCTTTGCATACAGTCAGTTTTGTCTAATATTCTTGATGTACCAAGTAACATGGATTCTGCAGGTATTGGGTACAGTGTAGGTCATTTTTGTAAATGGTGATCCTCAAATGTTTTATATCCTAAGTTAAAAAAAAATTATTTACTGAGAAAAGTGTGATTAAATCCTATACTATGATTGTGGAATTGTCTGTATCTGGAAGCTGTCTTAATAGGGAAGATCCCTAGAGTAGGAAATAGCAAACTACTCCAGTATTCTTGCNATATCCTAAGTTAAAAAAAAATTATTTACTGAGAAAAGTGTGATTAAATCCTATACTATGATTGTGGAATTGTCTGTATCTGGAAGCTGTCTTAATAGGGAAGATCCCTAGAGTAGGAAATAGCAAACTACTCCAGTATTCTTGCCTGGAGAATCCCATGAACAGAGGAGACTGGCGGACTACAGTCCATGGGATCGCAAAGTCAGATGTGACTGAGCCACTAACACACACACACGCATGCACACACACCCCATGATGAAATGTTACTCTTTATTTTTAATAATGCCTTTTGCTTGAAAGTTGACTTTGTCTAATGTTCACATAGCTGTCTAGCATTGTTTGGATAGAATTTATAAGGTATAATTGGTTCTGTTCTATTTTCAACATATCTATATGGTTATACTGTTAGTAGCACATAGTTGAATTTTCTTTTTGTATTCATTCAGACAAATTTTTCCTCTCAAAGGAGATAATTGGAATTCATTTACATTAATTCAGCCAGTGATACAGACTTTCCTCGTAATGCATTCAGTAAAGAATTTGTCTGCAGTGCAGGAGACCCAGGTTTAATTCCTGGGTCCGGAACATCCCCTGGAGAAGGAAAAGAAAATCCATTCTACTCTTCCTGCCTTAAAAATCCCATGGACAAAGGAGCCTGGCATGCTACAGCCCATGAGGTTGCAAGAGTCAGACATGACTCTTTTAATCTAGCGATTAAACCAGTACCAAACATCTACTTCTGCTTTATTGACTATGCCAAAGCCTTTGACTGTGTGTATCACAATAAACTGTGGAAAATTCTTAGAGAGATGGGAATACCACGCCACCTAACCTGCCTCTTGAGAAATCTGTATACAGGTCAGAAAGCAACAGGGGGAACAACAGACTGGTTCCAAATAGGAAAAGGAGTGCGTCAAGACTGTATATTGTCACCCTGCTTATTTAACTTATATGCAGACTACATCATGAAAAATGCTGGACTGGAAGAAACATAAGCTGGAATCAAGGTTGCCGGGAGAAATATCAATAACCTCAGATAAGCAGATGACACCACCCTTATGGCAGAAAGTGAAGAGGAACTAAAAAGCCTCTTGATGAAAGTGAAAGNGCCATGAAATTAGAAGATGCTTACTCCTTGGAAGAAAAGTTATGACCAACCTAGATAGTATGTTCAAAAGCAGAGACATTACTTTGCCAAGTAAGGTCCGTCTAGTCAAGGCTGTGGTTTTTCCTGTGGTCATGTATGGATATGAGAGTTAGACTGTGAAGAAGGCTGAGCGCCAAAAAATTGATGGTTTTGAACTGTGGTGTTGGAGAAGACTGTTGAGAGTCCTTTGGACTTGCAAGGAGATCTAACCAGTCCATCCTAAAGGAAATCAGTCCTGAATATTAATTAGAAGGACTCATGTTGAAGCTGAAACTCCAATACTTTGGCCATTCNGATGGTTTTGAACTGTGGTGTTGGAGAAGACTGTTGAGAGTCCTTTGGACTTGCAAGGAGATCTAACCAGTCCATCCTAAAGGAAATCAGTCCTGAATATTAATTAGAAGGACTCATGTTGAAGCTGAAACTCCAATACTTTGGCCATTCTTGATGCGAAGAACTGACTCACTGGAAAAGACCCTGATGCTGGGAAAGATTGAAGGCAGGAGGAGAAGGGGCTGACAGAGGATGAGATGGTTGGATGGCATCCCTGCCTCAATGGACACCAGTCTGAGTAAATTCCGTGAGTTGGTGATAGACAGAGAGGCCTGGCGTGTTGCAGTCCACAGGGTCGCAAAGAGTCGGACACAACTGAGCTACTGAACTGAACTGACTGAAAGGAAATCAACCCTGAATTATCATTGGAAGGGCTGATGTTGAAGCCCTTTGTTGGCAAAGTAATGTCTTTGCTTTTTAACATGCTGTCTAGGTTGGTCATTAATTTTCTTCCAAGCAGCAAGTGTATTTTTATTTTGTGACTGCAGTCACCATCTGCAGTGGTTTTGGAGCCCAAGAAAATAAAGTCAGTAACTGTTTCCACTGTTTCTCCATCTATTTGCCATGAAGTGATGGGACCAGATGCCATGATCTTAGTTTTCTGAATGTTGAACTTTAAGCCAACTTTTTCACTCTCCTCTTTCACTTTCATCAAGAGGCTTTTTAGTTCTTCTTCACTTAATCAGTGGGGAACTGATTTCCTTTAAGATTGACTAGTTTGATCTTCTTGCTGTCCAAGGGACTCTCAAGAGTCTCCTCCAGCACCACCATTCAAAAACATCAATGCTGGTGCTTAGTCTTCTTTATGGTCCAACTCTCACATCCATACATGACTCCTGGAAAAGCTATACTCACCTTTGTCAGCAGAGGGATGTCTCTGCTTTTTAACACAGTGTCTAGGTTCGTCATTACTTTTCTTCTAAGGAGCAAGTGTCTTTTAATTTCATAGCTGCAGTCACCATCCGTGGTGATATTGGATCCCCCCCCCAAAATAAATGTCACTGCTTCTACTTTTTCCCTTTCTATTTGCCACGAAATGATGGGACCAGATGCCATGGTCTTAGTTTTTTGCATGTTAGTTTTAAGTCAGCTTTTTCAGTGTTCTCTTTCACCCCCATCAAGAGGCTCTATAGTTCCTCTTCATTTTCTGCCGTTAGAGTGGTATCATCTGGATATCTGAGGTTGTTGATATTTTTCCCAGCAGTCTTGATTCCAGCTTGTGATTCGTCCAACCCAGCATTTTGCATAATATACTCTGCATTTAAGTTAAATAAGCAGGGTGACAATATACAACCTTGACGTACTACTTTCCCAGTTTTGAACCTGTCCATTTGTTTCATGTCTAGTTCTGCCCCTCCCCACCATCCCCACCAAGTCCAGTTATAACTATTGCTTTTGACCCACATACAGATTTCTCAGGAGTCAGTAAGGCGCTCTGGTATTCCTGTCTCTTTAAGAATTTTCCACAGCTTGTTGTGATCCATACAGTCAAAGGCAGTGTAGTCAGTGTAGCAGAAATAGATTTTTTCTGGAACTCCTTTGCTTTCTCCTTGATCCAGAGAATGTTGACAATTTGATCTCTGGTTCTTCTGCCACTTTGAAACCCAGTTCGTACATCTGGAAGTTCTCAGTTCACATACTAGTGAAGCCTTGCTTGAAGAATTTTGAGCATAACCTCGCCAGCATGTGAAATGAACACAGTTGTATGGGAGTTTGAACATTCTTTGCAGTTGCAGTCTCAAAGAAGGGAAATGCCAAAGAATGTTCACTAATTCACTCTTCATTGGTCTGTCATCTGATTTTAACTGCATTCAGTTCTTAATTTTAGTTTTTTTACATTTCAGTTCTAGAAATTCCATTTGCTTCATTAATTGTTTTTTAATTTGGAAATAATTTTAAGTTTGCAGAAAAGTTGCAACAATAATGCAAAAAAGTCCATATCCCCTCCCACAAATTCATGAACTTTTCACTGTATTTGTGTCAGCATTCTCTTTCCGTATGTACATACACGAGTGTCTCCTCTCCTCTACCTCACCCTTTCTGTCTTACTCACTCTTATTTTTTTAATGTGGCTTTTTATATGTTTTATTTTACAATAGAAAGCTTTTAAACATTCTTTTGCAAAACAAAGAATAAATGTGTGAAGTAAATCTAATTAACCTCCTAAATTCTCTTTTCTTGGTAAAACTATACTTTATCAGATAATTTGTTCAGAACAAGTATATGTGTGCTCTGGGAATGTGTTTTCAAGAATTATTACAATCTAATCAATCAACAAATGTTTATTAAGTACCTACTCTCTACAATGGAGAAGGCAATGGCAACCCACTTCAGTACTCTTGCCTGGAAAATCCCATGGACGGAGGAGCCTGATAGGCTGCAGTCCACGGGGTCGCTAAGAGTCAGGCACGACTGAGCGACTTCACTTTCACTTTTCACTTTCATGCATTGGAAAAGGAAATGACAACCCACTCCAGTGTTCTTGCCTGGAGAATCCCAGGGACAGAGGAGCCTAGTGGGCTGCCATCTATGGGGTTGCACAGAGTCGGACATGACTGAATTGACTTAGCAGCAGCAGCAGCACTCTGTACAAGATTCCACTGGAATTGTTTCATTGGCTTATATCTTCAGGTATTTGAAGATGGGTCAAATGCATCATGCCACTTTACTCTTAAAAATTTCAGTATGTATTTCTTAAGGAGATTACTTTTTATAACCACAGTACCTCGATTCACCTCAAGCAATTATTGATCTAATACCTTCATCCTATTTACCGTTTATTCTCTAAATTTTGTCAATTTACCTAGTGATTTTTTAAATAGAATTTTATCCCTTCCTTTCCAAGATTCAGTCCAGAATAAGGTATTACATTACTTGTTATGTCTTTTTACTCTCATTTAGTTTGTTATGGTTTCATAGCCTTTCTTGACATGTTTGAAGAATAACTGAACTGCTCCTAGTTTTACTTTTTTTTGCAATGATTAGATTCAGGTTATATATCTATGGGCTGAATGTTACATAAATGTATGTTGTTTTCTTCTTAGGGTATTATAGCTGGAGGCACACAATGTCCATCTGTTTCTCTTTTGTGAATCTGATGACCAAATCAGGGTACTCTCCACTTTCTCTGCTGTACAGATGTGAATTTTCCATTTTAACTTGAGAAAAATTTATAGGTAGACACCGTTAGGTTTTTTTTTTTAATTCTTTCTGTTCTTTGTGAGTAATATTTCAATCTTGTCTCTTAACCTGTCTGAACAATAGTAAGTTGCTATTTATATCTATATCTGTCTTAAAGTCTGTACCTATGAAAGACACTCTAAATGTATCTGTTTCTCTTGGATTTCACTTACATAATTATATTTCCTTCTATGCCAATTTTGTGTGTGTGTGTGTAAGCTTTTTATTTTGGGTTAATTTTAGCTTTATAGAAGAGTTGCCAAGATGGTACAGAGAATTCCTGTATATTCTTTACCTGGTTTTCCCTATTGTTGCATCTGTGTTACCATGGTGCATTTGTCAAAACTAAGAAACCAACACTGGTACATTGCTGTTAACTAAACTCCAGGTTTCTGTTCGGCTTTCATTAGCTTCTTCATTAAAGTCCTCATTGTTTTCCAGAATTGAATCCAGAGAACTATATAGTATTTACTTATTGCATCTCTCCAAACACTGATTGGATTTGACAGAAGACAAATAATAGTTGACATCACCATACTGGTTGTTGTTTTGTTGTTTACTGTTGTTCAGTCGTGTCCGACTCTTTGTGACCCCATGAATCGCAGCACGCCAGGCCTCCCTGTTCATTACCATCTCTGGGAGTTCACTCAGACTCACGTCCATCGAGTCCGTGATGCCATCCAGCCATCTCATCCTCGGTCGTCCCCTTCTCCTCCTGCCCTCAATCCCTCCCAGCATCAGAGTCTTTTCCAATGAGTCAACTTTTCGCATCAGGTGGCCAAAGTACTGGAGTTTCAGCTTTAGCATCATTCCTTCCAAAGAAATCCCAGGGTTGATCTCCTTCAGAAAGGACTGGTTGGATCTCCTTGCAGTCCAAGGGACTCTCATGAGTCTTCTCCAACACCACAGTTCAAAACCATCAATTCTTTGGCGCTCTGCCTTCTTCACAGTCCAACTCTCACTTCCATATATGACCACACAAAAAACCATAGCCTTAACTAGACGGACCTTAGTCGGCAAAGTAATGTCTCTGCTTTTGAATATACTATCTAGGTTGGTCATAACTTTTCTTCCAAGGAGTAAGCGTCTTCTAATTTCATGGCTGCAGTCACCATCTGCGGTGATTTTGGAGCCCTAAAAAATAAAGTCTGACACTGTTTCCACTGTTTCCCCATCTATTTCCCANATTGATGCTTTTGAACTGTGGTGTTGGAGAAGACTCTTGAGAGTCCCTTGGACACCAAGGAGATCCAACTAGTCCATGCTAAATGAAATCAGTCCTGAATATCCATTGGAAAGACTGATGGAGAAGCTGGAACTCCAGTACTTTGGCCACCTGTGAGAAGAATTGACTCATTGGAAAAGACCCTGATACTGGGAAAGCTTGAAGGTGGGAGGAGAAGGGGACGACAGAGGATGAGATGGTTGGATGGCATCACCGACGCAATGGACATGAGTTTGAGTAAGCTCCAGGAGTTGGTGATGGACAGGGAAGCCTGGCGTGCTGCAGTCCATGGGGTTGCAAAGAGTCGGACACGACTGAGCAACTGAACTGAACTGAGCTGTTTCTTTGCTCACCCGGCCCCCTCTACTCACTGTTCAACCCACTTCATACTGGCTTGCACCTGTATTAGTCCACTGAAAATGTTTTCTAAAAGGTAACCAAAGACTTTTGCCAAATTCATCTTTTAAAAAATTCTTCTCTTAGTTTTCAGCAATGTTGACACTCCCATCTTCTTGGAAACACCCCTCTCTTGGTTGCCCGGACACCACATTCTCCCTTCCATCCCTTCGCTCCAACCATCTTTTCAGTCCCTAGAGCATAACAAGGTCCCCAAAAGTCTCTGCATGTACAACACCCTTGGCCTAGAACATGCCTGTAGTCCTTAATGTCCTAACATCAACTCTTACTGAAGCTTTAGACCAGCACTTCTCAAATTTCAATGTACACATAAGTCACCTGGGGATTGTAACATGCAGAGTCTGACTCAATAGGCCTGGGATGGAACCCAAGACTCTGCATAGATCTAAGATGCTCCCAGGTGATGATCAAATACACCATGGATCACGTTTCGAAGAGCAAGGTTTTATACCTCAGCTCCAACAACTTTTCCAGGGAAACTTTCTCTGATTCTACCTCACTTACACTCCTGACTCAATCAAATGCACAATTCCTACTTTCACTGTATCATGTAACTTTCCATGATAGCTTTGGCTTATCATAATTTCCATGATAGCTTTGGCTTATCATAATAACCTACATCCATCCTCCTCCTCCTCCACCCCCTATTCCTAGCGAGTTCCTGGCATGTTCGTTTTTTGAAAAATAAATGAACAATGTCTGTTGAGCCAGCCCCTGACTTAGGCTGTCATTCCCTCCAGGATGCTACACACCACAAGGTTCACGGCTGAGCTCAGCTCCTACAGAAATACAGCTCATCTGTGGTTTGTAGCCTGTAAGATTTTCTATTCCTGCCAAGACTCACTCATCTCGGGTCTGCAGAGCTATGGCAGAAGAGTAATTCCATATGTACTGGTTTTCCTACTCTAACAAGCTGGTTGGCCATATCCTCCATATACACAGTCTACTAGTGCTCCAGATTTTCTTGGGCTAGGTATATAAGAAGCAGAGGAAAAAAGTAAATCCTGGTTAATGTGGTCAGATCCAAGTCTCCCTCGTTTCTCTTTTGCACTGACAAAATCTTTCAATACATTCTGAATTTTTTCCATTCAAAATTCATTGTTAGATTCTCAAAAAATTAAATTTTTTTTACGTTTAGGAAAATAATTTTGATTAAAAATACTGTAGAAAAAAATTATACAGGTTAATAGCTGGATACAACAGCTACTAGAACACTTACATGAAATAAGTTTTGAAGTGGAATATAATGGAAGAGTTTAATTGCATAAAACATGACAACCAGAAGCATTGCCACGGTTGCCAAGAGAACTGCCTGGAAAAAGTGCCAAAGCAAAACTACAAATAAACAAATAAAACATAGTTTGAGATAAATCCCAGGAATGTCATTTCTCTCAACTAATAAGTACATAAAAATAGTCACTGCACATAGTAACAGAAATAATAAGACCTTAATGCTTGATTAAAATATTAATCATGTAATACCTTGGGAAAGACTGTTGCTCTTTAAATAAAATGTTTCAAGTATACTTCAGGGAAGAGATAATTTATCTTTAAATAGAATTTTTTTTCCAGTTCTGTTTGATGAACCTATAAGTATACTCAATTTTTAAAATGGTGATTTTTAAAAAACTTATTTGCTTAAAATTTTTCATGTCATTTAATTGTATGTCAGACAGAGGCTGTTTTCCCAGAGGTGGGAGGAAGAAGGTGTGACTCTCTGATAGATGAGTGGCCAAAACGTAAAACCGCTATAGCCTTATGGCATTTATAAATCACAGAATACATATAAATTATTTCTTGAAAAAGAAAGAATGAAGTTTTTAAATTGTTTTAACAGCTTGAATTTTTTTCAGTAATTTTATTGTGTCCTGAGTTTTATAGAGAGTACACAGAATTTTCTAAAAGTACAAATCTGGAAGATTGAATTTCTTAGTCAAATTCTTCAAAGTTTCAACTGATTTTCTAAAGCACACAACTGTCTTCACTTTATCTTAAAAGAATGCTTAAAATGAGTACTTATTTTTCATCCTGAAATTTCATTAAACGATTATTATCCCTAAAATGTATTTTTCTGAGTTTAGAATAACATTTACTCTGGTACTTTGTCTAATGCTAGATGTCATTTATTTCACATAATATCAACCTTAAAGAATGGGCAAAACAGGGCACAGTTTCATTGTATTGAACCTGGAGCATCAAACAAGAAATTTCCAAGTGAATTAGGAGATGTCTTTTCACAATTCACCTATGGGGACAAGGTTTAACACTAACAGGACATAATTACTCCCAAGACGAGATGTGAACTGAGTCTAAGGAGCCGTGAGCTCGGGGGGCCTGGATTCCTGTAACTGTGGGTAGTTCTGATCTGAGCAATAGCAGCAGCAAGAGAGAAAGGAAGGTTGGAGGAGACAGTCTGGGTTCTACAAACAGGTGCACAGCTGTACAAGTGCCTCAAACCACTAGAAAGAAACCCCAAATATTACGGGTTTGAGCAAGCTTTTGAGCCGTGTTCGTAAGATTTCCAGCCCAATGAACAGAATATTTACCAAGAAAACATAGCTCAGTTTAAAAAAAAATAGTCAATGGAAAATAATATTCACTTTATAAAATTCACACTGTAACCAAATCTAATGGACACTGACATTATCACCTACTCCACACAGGAAATTATATCTGTATCAGAAAGAATCGCAGTAACACCTTATGCACACACAATTCTTGCCACAAAGAATACTCTGCCTTAAAAGAAGAACAAAAAGAACAAACAAAAAAATTAAAAAATGAAAATAAGTTACAAGGTGAGGTTGAGGACCTCAGAAGGTCCCTGAAGTAAAAGAAAAGTAACTACAAAGCCCTGCCAAGGAGGGAAAGCCCAGACTCAATCTTTGTCAACTGTCATCATGATGTCTTCTATACAGTAATTTTTTCCATCATCCCAGAATCAAATCCAGAGTCATACACACGCATTTAGTTGTTGTTAAACATGGTATGGATACATAATATTCTGTCACTTGACATAATATGCTTTTATTTAACTAATACTCTCTTAAAGGATATTTGTTTGATTTGTGTCCATTTTCTGTTGCTGTTGTTTTCAGTAACGCTGACATTAATACCCTTTAAGTTCTTTTTTTCTGTACATCTTATTATTTATTTAGGATCTTTAGTATGATCATTCAGAACCCAGCAGGAAAACAGAAACCACAACAGCTATTTTAACAGAGAGAATTTAATATAGGGAACCCACTTGGACAGGTTTGGAAGTCTGCAAAGGCTAAAAGGGAGCACAGAGGTGAGAAGAAATGGTAAACGCATGAAGCAAGCCCCACTTGGAGCTGAAGGAACAAAGCAAAGAAGCCGGTTTGTTAGAAAGTTAGACACGCAGAGGCCCCTTGCTGAGCTGAG
Source organism: Neotragus pygmaeus (assembly GCA_006410875.1). Lineage (NCBI taxonomy): Eukaryota > Metazoa > Chordata > Mammalia > Artiodactyla > Bovidae > Neotragus > Neotragus pygmaeus. Next base: position 764,956 of record SJYV01001595.1, read on the forward strand.
CTGGTTTGTTCATAGGAGGGAAGAGGAATGTTCATTAAAAGGACATTCTGAAAGGAAGAGGAAATGCCTGGCATAACTTCTCCATCTCTCCTTCAACTTAAAACAAACAAGTAACTCTTATGTGCTTCAGTAAAACAATCCAAACAAGTACAGGAAAACTTAAAAGAATTTTGCCACCATAAATGCTGAAACCCATCAAAATTCTGCAGCGATCTATCCGGAAAGCAGTTTAAAAAGCACATATGATATTAAGGTTGGGCTTTATAGTGACCATCATTATTTCAACTAAAGGAAAAAGAAAATACTGTAGGAATTAGGGAGAAAAAAAAAAAAAAGGAAGTCAATATACCAGAACATTCCTCAGTTGTAAAAGTCATTTCAAGTCAATCGTAATTTTCAAGTTATAGGGGCTGATGGGCTGGTTGGTGGGAAGTTTTCTGTACGCTCGAGGACGTATGACGGCGCCCAGAGAATGCTATCTTCTACTGAGGCCTGACTCTCAGAAAGGGAGCCAGGAGACTGGAAGACGCACACAGAACCAGGCGAGAACCAGCGGTGAGCATCAGTTGCCAGCTCACTCGGGCCACGGGGATTTAATCTCTCTTAAATCCCAATATGTTAATAGCTTACATCACCTGACGTCATAAAGCACAAAGAACTCCACCAAATAGTTAGCTGTCGGGTGGCTAAATAAAGCAGAGGCCACTAGCTTCACTGAATAAGCAGCACCGAATAACTCAAAAGCCGACGGGGGTGCTGCAGGGACAGCTGAGGGCGAAGCCTGTTTCCCACCCACGCGAGCGCGCACCGCCCTCCGGGTGGGCAGGAAGCGGCTCCGGGCCAGCCGTCCAGGAGACGAGCGCTCCGCGGGACGTTTCCTGTGTGAAAAGCCCACTGCTGTTCCTGCATTCCGCAGGCTGCCTTCTCCTCCTCTCAGAGGATGTTGCTCTTCCACAGGAAGAGGAAGGGACCAGTTGTTACTGGATGTGTGGGCTGAGGCTGTCGGGCATTTTCAGCATGCCTCGGCCTCAGCTGTGGGAACTGGGGACGCGGCTTAGGTTCCCAGGCCCGGGGCCGCCCCGAGGGCGGCAGCTTAGAAACACAGGAGCTCAGGAAGTTGGAAGGCAGAAATGATACCTGGAATTTTAGCACCTCCAGTTCCCAGCAATGTGCTCATTTTCTAAAGGAAATTCAAAAACATACTTTGTTGGGCTCCCAAAGAGCAAGTTTTATAAAATCCTTCTGNCACAGGAGCTCAGGAAGTTGGAAGGCAGAAATGATACCTGGAATTTTAGCACCTCCAGTTCCCAGCAATGTGCTCATTTTCTAAAGGAAATTCAAAAACATACTTTGTTGGGCTCCCAAAGAGCAAGTTTTATAAAATCCTTCTGTAAATTCTCTGTCTCTCCATTTCATATAGAAAAGTTGAAGTCCTAAACCACTTTTGTCAACAGGTTATAAAGACCAGTTTTATTGCACAAATTTTTAATTAGGACTAAGCCTAAAATTTTAATTAGTATAAAATTTTTGGTAAAAGGAAACACAATGTAAGCTTGCTTTCTCTGTGACCTTGAAACTTGAAGGGAGTGAAGCTCAAATTAGTAAATCCTTAACAGACAGCTAAGTCAAACACTTAGGGACTTATGATTATTATGATTTTTATCAAAAAGTATATTTTACTTGGAGAAAAAAAAAAAGAAAGCCTCTGACCCACACTATTATTCTCCCTTTACAGTGGCACTTAGTAAATCAGCTTTTTTAAAAAGCCAGTTTCCTTTAACGGACTAAAAAGTTTTAGTTGGTTGCTTTTTTCCATAATCCCAAAACACATTTTTTTCTTAAAGGTCAGTTATCTCATTTACAACTGTTGGTAGTTCTTATAAGATATGGGTCATGATGTACCCAAGCAAGGATGAAACTAATTTGAAAACAGTCTCATTCTCTCTAATGTTTTCTCTAAAATAACTTCTATCTGAAAAAAAAACAAAAAACCGTGTTTTCTATTCTAAAGGGTAAGAGATTTATGGAACTGTATTTTTCCTTACTTAACTTCTGTTAGTTACCATGTGTGACTTTAAAAAAAAATGCTTTGACAATTTAATCACTTTATTTCTTTTAGTTTCAAAGAGTGAGGTTTTAAAATTATTTCTCAACTCTGATAAGAATTCAAGTTTTACTCCTAATATCTAATAGTTACACAACTTTTCTGAGACATTGAATTAAAAAAAAAAGTATTATTGTATCTCACTTGACATATTCACTATCGTTTGAAATTAAGACTAAATGTCTTAATACCATGAGGCTAAATTGTGGAAAGCACAACCTGTGTCAAGTCCAGAGCTGAGTTTTACAAATGCTTATGTTCATTTTCTTTCAAACACTTAAAGAGTTGGGGCAGGAGAAAAATATTGAGGGCCACTAAACCAATGCCTAAAGATCCCATAAAAATGCCTTTTCCTAAAGCTTAGTAAAGTACCAACAAGAACTATACAAACTTATCTAGTTTTGAAAATCATACGAACTAAACTAACAAGTCAAATGCTACCTTACAAACTATTGCAAGGTTTAAACACTTAAAAGAACTTCAGCTACCCCCAACTTCAGAAGCTGTTAATATGATAATCCAGGAATGCTATCATACAGAAAAGCCGTGTAAGCAGAAGCTTCGTGGAACACGATTTTTACTGGTTTTCCTGGGAAGGTAAATGGGGCCTGTGGGACAAAACGCTGTATATTGCCCATTTACACCTTCCAAATTACAAATTTTAGTTTTGAGACTTTTAGGTTTGCACACACTATTCTTTCAAATAAGTCTTTCCAAATCTTTGCTTACATAAGCAGTTAGGAACTGGAATAACTCTGAACTAGTTATGCAATGTTGTCTAGTAACCAGGATGAACTGTTGCCACAACATCCATGGAGATATCCTCTCTGCATTGGCAAATTTACTCTTTGTCTGGCCTTTCATTTTATCAATACATCAGTATTTTTCAGATAGCATGTACCATATGACAGCCTCCACGAAATTGGATTAACTTTTTTCTTCCTAAAAGTAGGCTGATGTGACCATCTTTCCAGGAGGGGAAATCAGTGAACTTTGCTAAAAAATGCAAACCTAAAGGACACCTTGGAAGGAAGAGAATGTTTCACCATTGTCCTTCTCCAAGTCAGAGAAACAGTACAGTATCTCTTGCTTTGATTCGGCTGACCACTTTCTTGATCCCAGAAAAGAAGATAGGAAAATCAAAGGTCTTTTTTCTCTCAGCAACTCCTCTGGTATATTGATGCTGAACGGGGAAATAATCTCGGTCACCCGGAGATTACTCAGGGTTGCACCTTACTATCCCTGGAGACAGGAGATAGGGAATCCCACAGCTGACATCCAATCTGTCAGGAAATCCACTTGGCTCTGCCTTCAAAATATCAATACATTCAGAATCAGATCACTTAAAACCACCTCCTCTGCACTCTGGATCAAGCAACTACTGCCTCCTGTCTGATGACTTCATTAGCTTCCAAACTGGTCTCTTTGCTCTCCTCCACTTCCTTTTCCCAGTACTTTGGCCACCTGATGTGAAGAGCTGACTCACTGAAAAAGACCATAATGCTGGGAAAGATTGAGGGCAAAGAGGAGAAGGGGCAACAGGGGATGAGATGGCTGGATGGCATCACTGACTCGATGGACATGAGTTTAAGCAAACTCCAGGAGACAGGGAAGGACTGGGAAGCCTGGCGTGCTGCAATCTATGAGGTTGCAAAGAGTCGGATCCGACTGAGCTACTAAACACCACCACCACCACCACCACCACCTTCACCAGCTGATTCTCAGCATAGTGGCCAGAGTGAAGCTGTTACACACCTGTCAATCATGCCTCTTTCTCTGAAGGAAGCCCACCTCGGGCGGTGGATCCTCCTTCCTCTCAGTCTGGCCCATCACTGCGCCCACTGGCCTGGAGCGCCTCCCCACATATGCTTCTGATCCGTTCACTTCATTCCTTCAGTTCCTTCCACAAACCTCACCTTTCCCGTGACTCCTGCCCTGAGCACACTATCTAAACACACCCCTCTTCCTCCCTGAGTTCAGGGCTATCTACACCTTTCCACTGTTTCTATCTACTATACTACATGGTCTATTTTTTAAATCTGTGAATTGCTTGTCTCCCCCTCTAGAATATAATGCAGGCTTCCCTGGTACAGGCACCTTTTGTTACTCAGGAAGTGTGGATTGAGAGCTAAAACTCTGTGCGGGCAAGTATGCTCTTGGCATTCTCCCACATCTGCTAGCCCATGAGTTAGGCAATGTCAGAGACTCCAGATGAGATGGATGCCCATGCCTTACTGTGGTACGTATCACATACATATGGTACGTATCAGTCACTTCTGAGGCATCTACTTATATCTTGCTCTCCCCACCTGGAGTGTCCCTATAAAAATTCTACCCATCTCCACTCAGGTCAAGACCTAGTCAAAGGTTTTTTTTTTTCTTTAAGAGACGTCTTCTTTTTTCCTCTAGCCCATTCATGACCTTTTTCTGAATCCTTCTGTTAATAATCTTTCATTTGACAATCATATACCCTTGGCATTTGGACTTCCAAGGTGGCACTACTGGTAAAGAACCTGCCTGACAATGTAGGAGATGGAAGAGACACAGGTTCAATCCCTGTGTCGGGACGATCCTCTGGAGGAGGGCATGGCAACCCAATCCAGTATTCTTGCCCGAAGAATACCAAGGACAGAGGAGCCTAGTGGGCTATAATCCATAGGTCATAAAGAGTTGGACACAACTAAATCAACTTAGCATGCACTCTTGGCATCTAGTATTTTGAAACTGACACTTATACTGTGTTTTCTCTCTACCTAGGTTATGTTTCTTGAGGTCAGGCAGAAACCCTGACATCCTGTCTTCAGGATATCATATGATGCCTCCATGCAGTGTGGCTTTAAATATTTTGACTGATGGAGCAAAAAAAGAGACTATAGACTTTGATTTTCTCCTGTAATGCAATGGTTGATTCTCAGTTATTTAAATAAATTTAACCTGGAAAATGTCCCTAATTCTAAAGAAAGACATATATATTACATTCATACTCTGTACAGTTCCCAGAGTGAAAATGAGAAATGCAGTTCTCTGAGAAGAGTTCATTATTTTGGTGGTCAATCAACGGAACATGAGCAAGATCGACAATTCTATTGTGGTCATTTGTTGGAAAAATAATAATAAAATACATTAAAACCTAGGAATGTAGTTTATCTAAAAACAACAATTTTAGTAATCTTAGTATCTTAAGTAAATTTTGCTTAGTCGGTATTTTTAAGAAATACCACTTTATAAAGACAATTGCTCCTTGAAAGAAAAGCTATGGCAAATCTAAACAGCATATTAAAAACCAGAGACATTGGGCTTCCCTGGCAGGTCAGTGGCTGGGGTCTGAGCTTCTAACGCAGGGGGTGTGAGTTCAATCCCTGATTAGGGAACTAGAATCCCATATGTTGCATTGCACAGCCAAATAAATAAGGTAAAATTAAAATGTAGGTTTTTTGTTTTTTTTTTTTAAAGCAAGACATCACTTTGGCACAAAGGTCCATATAGTCAAAGCTATGGTTTTTCCAGTAGTCATGTACGGATTGAGATCTGGACCATAAAGAAGGCTGAGCACCAAAGAACTGATGGTTTCAAACTGTGGTGCTGGAAAAGATTCTTGAGAGTCCCTTGGACAGCAAGGAGATCAAACTAGTCAATCTTAAAGGAAATCAACTCTGAATATTCATTGCAAGGACTGATGCTGAAGCTCCAATACTTTGGCCACCTGATGCGAAGAGCTGACTCATTGGAAAAGACCCTGATGCTGGGAAAGATTGAAAGCAAGAGAAGGGGGTGACAGAGGATGAGAGGTATGGATGGCATCACCAACTCAGTGGACATAAGTTTGAGCAAACTCCAGGAGATGGTGAAGGACAGGGAAGCCTGGTGTGCTGCAGCCCAAGGGGTCACAGAGTTGGACATAACTGAGTGACTGGACAGCAACAACAGAGAAACTCGTGTCTTGCTTGCCTAGTGAGGAGAGGGGCTGAGGATGTAGCCGCACCACACGTCAATCTAACGTTAAATGGCTCTGTACANTGGTGTGCTGCAGCCCAAGGGGTCACAGAGTTGGACATAACTGAGTGACTGGACAGCAACAACAGAGAAACTCCTGTCTTGCTTGCCTAGTGAGGAGAGGGGCTGAGGATGTAGCCGCACCACACGTCAATCTAACGTTAAATGGCTCTGTACAATTTTAGTGACAAAATCTTGGTCTATTTCTAAAAGAATAAACGAAAACATTAAAATGTCTAATGAGAATCTTGAACTAAATAATCTTCAGAAGATCAGTATTTAACAAGTGACAATGTAATTAGAATAAGATTCAGAAGTTTGAGATCATTTTTAAATTATGTCTATGTGACAGCCTTTACAGAAACATTTTTTTTTAATCAACAAAGCTTTAAAAATGCAGATTGGGAACAGCTTATTTTGATCCTGAAATATTGTATCAAATTTCCTGCCTGGCATTAGAGACACAAGTGCAAGCCACAAAGATGCCAGCTGTTACACTGTATCCCATAATTTCTTCTCTGTTGTAAGAAAGCACCAGAGCACAGATATCAATACACTAAGATCTAGAAATCTGCCTGAATGTAATATTAAATCAAGTCAAAACAGGGGCAGAAGCCAATTATTTCTTATATCATAAAAGTCTGATTTTATTCTATTAATAAATTTCACAAATTAAGTTTTAAACAGTAATCTTTTTATATCTCATCTTGATGAAAATGAATTTCTAAAGACATGTTCTTCCAGTCTGCAAAAACTAAACAAATCTACAAAATAAATAGTAACCACAATAACAAAAGCCACCTTTAAATAATGCTTTTTTTTCCCCTCCCAACATTTCTCTGGGTTTTTTCATTATAATCACATGCCAAGTTCACACCACACTAGCGCTTTATGCCAGAATAGAAACAAATATCCTTCACAATTATGCTTGGCTTGTTGTGCAGAAGCAAAAGAAAAGCAGCCAATATGTAGAGGAGATGACAGATTAAGAAATGTTTACCACGAAATTAGTGGGCTTCCCTGGTAACTCAGATAGGTAAAGAATCTGCCTGCAATGCAGAAGACCCAGGTTCAATCCCTGTATTGGGAAGAGCCCCTGGAGAAGGGAATGGCAACCCACTCCAGTATTCTTGCCTGGAGAATTCCATGAACAGAAGAGCCTGGTGGGCTACAGTCCGTGGGATTGTATAGAGTTCATGGGATCGCAAAGAGTTGGATACAACCGAGTGACTAANGTGAGTCTGAGTGAACTCCGGGAGTTGGTGATGGACAGGGAGGCCTGGCATGCTGTGATTCATGGGGTCGCAAAGAGTCGGACATGACTGAGCGACTGAACTGAACTGAACTGAAACTTAAAAGAATTCAGACCACCAAACCAGCTCTATAACAAATGCTAAAGGAATTTCTCTAAACAGGAAACACAAGAGAAAGAAAAGATCTACAAAAACAAACTCCAAACAATGAATGGTGATAGGATCATGGACTTGGTGGCTCAGTGGTAAAGAATTCGTCTATCAATGCATGAGATGCAGGTTTGATCCCTGGGTAGGGTGATCCGCTGGAGGAGGCTATGGCAATCCACTCCAGTAGTTTTACCTGGGAAATCCCATGGATGGGAGCCCGCTGGGCTGGAGTCCATGGGGTCACAAATGAATTGGACGTGACTTAGTGACTAAACAACAACAACAGTAGGATCATACATGTCAATAATTACCTTAAATATAAGTGGATTAAACAATCCAACCAAAAGACAGATTGGCTGAATGGATACAAAAATAAGACCCCTATAAATGCTGTCTACAAGAGACACACTTCAGACCTAGGGACACATACAGACTGAAAGTGAGGGTCTGGAAAAAGATATTCCATGCAAATGGAAATCAAAATAAAGCGGGTATAGCAATTCTCATATCAGATAAAATAGACTTTAAAATAAAGACCATTATAAGAGACAAGGAAGGACACTACATAATGATCAAGGGATCAATCCAAGAAGGAAATACAACAATTATAAATATATATGCTCCCAACACAGGAGCATCTCAGTACACAAGGCAAATGATAACTATAATAGTGGAAATAGTAACACAGTAATAGTGGGAGACTTAAACACCTCACTCACACCAATGGACATATCATCCAGAAAGAAAATTAATAAGGAAACAAGTCTTATATGACACATTGGACCAGACAGACCTAATTGAAATCTAGAGGACGTTCCATCCCCAAACTGTGGAATACACTTTTTTCTCAAGTGCACATGGAACATTCTCCAAAATAAATCACATCTTGGGTCACAAATTAAGCCTTGGTAGATTTAAGAAAATTTCACTTTTTTCTGACCACAATGCAGTAAGATTAGATATGCATTACAGGAAAAAAAAAGAACTGTAAAAAACACATGGAGGCTAAACAGTAAGTTTTTACGTAGCCAATCAGTGAAGAAATCAAAGAGGAAATTTAAAAATACCTAGAAACAAATGACAGTGGAAACACAACAACTCAAAACCTCTGGGATGCGGTCTAAAAACAGTGCTAAAAAGAGGGAAGTTCATAGCAATACAAACCTACCTCAAAAATCAAGAAAAATATCAAATAAACAACCTAACCATACACCTAAAGCTACTAGAAAAAGAAGAACAAAAACTCCAAAGTTAGTAGAAGGACAGAAACACAAAGATCAGGGCAGAAATAAATGAAATAGAGACAAATAAAACAAATGCAAAGATAATAAAACTAAAAGTTCGTCCTTTGAAAAGATAAACTTTACATAAAAAATAAATGGATAAATCTTTAACCAGACTCATCAAGAAAAAAAAGATGACTTAATAAAATTAGAAATGAAAATGGAGAAGTTACAAGAGACAACCAGAAATACAAGGGATCATAACAGACAAGAGACTACTATATGCCAATAAAATGGACAACCTGGAAGAAACAGACAAATTCTTAGAAAAGTAAAACCTTCCAAGACTCAACCAGGAAGAAGTAGAAAATATGAACAGACCAATCACAAGCACTGAAATAGAAAATGTGATAAAAAAAATCTTCCAACAAACAGAAGCCTAGGGCCAAATGTCTTCACAGGCAAATTCTGTCAAATATTAGAGAAGTGTTAAACCTATCCTTCTCAAACTTTTCCAAAAAACTGCAGAGGGAGGCAAACTCCCAAACTCATTCTAAGAAGCCATCATCACCCTGATATCAATACCTAAGATATCACACAAAAAGAAAATTATGGGCCAATATCTCTGATGAACAACCATCCTCAACAAAATACTAGCAAACAGAATCCAATAACACGTTGAAAGGATCATATACCATGATCAGGTGAGGTTTTATCCCAGGGATGCAAGGATTCTTTAACATACACAAATCAATCAATGTGATACACCATATTAATAAATTGAAATATAAAAACAATATGATCATCTCAATAGATGTAGGAAAAGTTCTCAACAAGATTCAATACCCATTTATGATAAAAACTCTCCAGGAAGTAGGCATAGAAGAAACCTACCTCAACATAATAAAGGCCATATATGACAAACCCAGAGTAAACATTCTTAATGGTGAAAAAGTGAAAGCATTTCTTCTAAGATTAAGAACAAGACAAGGTTGCCCACTCTTGCCACTATTATTTAGTATTGTTTTGGAAGTCCTAGCCATGGCAATCACAGGAAAAAAAGAAATAAAGGGAATCCAGACTGGAAAAGAAGTAAAACTCCCAGTGTTTGCAAATGACATGATACTATACGCAAAACACTCTAAAGATGCCACCAGAAAATTACTAGAGCTAATCAATGAATTTAGTAAAGTCTCAGGATACAAAATTAATACATAGAAATCCCTTCCATTCCTATACATGAACAACAAAAAGTCAGAAAGAGAAATTAAGGAAACAATCCTGAAAAGACAACCCTCAAAAGAGGAGGAAATAGTTGCAAACAAAGCAACTGACAAAAGATTAATCTCCAAAATAACAGTGATAGCAGCTCAATATCAGAAAAACAACCCAGTCAAAAAACGGGTGGAACACCTAAACAGACATTTCTCCAAAGAAGCCACTTCTCCAAAGATGGTCAACAAACACATGAAAAGATGCTCAACACTGCCCATTACTAGATAAACGCAAATCACAACTCCCATGAGGTATCACCTTGTGACGGTCATAATAGGTATCATCAAAAAATCTACAAACAGTAAATGCTAGAGAGGATGTGGAAAAAAGGGAACTCTCCTGCAATGTTGATGGGTATGTAAATTTATACAGCCACTACGGAGAGCAGTATGAAGATTCCTTAAAAATCTAGGAATAAAACTACCATATGACCCAGCAATTCTACTACTGGGCATATACTCTGAGAAAACCATAATTCAAAAAGACACATGTACTCCAATGCTCATGGCAGCACTATTTACAATAGCCAGGACATGGAAGCAAGCTAGATGTCCATCAACAGATGAATCAATACAGAAGCTGTGGTACATATAAACAATGGAATATTATTCAGCCACAAAAGGAATGAATTGAGTGAGGTGGATGAACCTAGAGCCTGTTGTACAGAGTAGTCACTCAGAAAGAGGAAAAACAAATCTCATATATTAACATACATAAATGGAATCTAGAAAAATGGTACTGATGAACTTAGTTTCAGGAAAAAAATAGAGATGCTGACATAGAGAACAGACTGGTGGGGAAGGAGAAGAGGAGGTGCATAGATAAGTGTAGCATTGACATACATATAGTACCAAATATAGCAAAATAACTATATGTGCAAAATATGTGCAAAATAGCCAGTGGGAAGTTCAGCTTGGTGCTCTGTGACAACCTAGAAGGGAGGGATGAGGGAAGTAGGAGGGAGGCTGATTCACATTGTGGTATAGCAGAAACCGACACAACATTGAAAAGCAATTATCCTCCAATTAAAAATGTATAAAATTTAGTTAAAAAATGAAGAATGATTTCAATGGAATACAATCTATCGCATAGAAATAAATTTCATGAGCCATTCTCATATAAATACATAGATGACTACAGTTTATCAAGCATGCATAGTTGTTTTTAGTGGGAGGCATCCATTTAATCATACTGGTGAAAATTGAATTTCTTACAATCCATTTTGAAGATCTAAAACATATACCACCATGTATTTACACATAGCATGAACGTAATAAATATTTGTGGAATCCAGGAATATATAATTTTAAAAAGCAAATGATATTACACTCACTTAATGTTCTGACCTGCCTCCTGAGAAATCTGTACGGAGGTTACGAAGCAACAGTTAGGACTGGACATGGAACAACTGACTGGTTCCAAACTGAGAAAGGAGTATGTCAAGGCTGTATACTGTCACCCTGCTTGTTTAACTTATAAGAAGACATCATAAGAAATGCTGGACTGGATGAAGCACAAGCTGGAATCAAGATTGCCAGCAGAAATATGAATAACCTCAGATATGCAGATGACACCACACTTATGGCAGAAAGCGAAAAAGAACTAAACAGCCTCTTGATGAAAGTGAAAGAGCAGAGTGAAAAAGTTGACTTAAAACTCAACATTCAGTAAACTAAGATCATGGCATCTGGTCCCATTATTTCATGGCAAATAGATGTGAAAACAATGGAAACAGTGACAGACTTCATTTTGGGGGGCTCTGAAATCACTGCAGATGGTGACTGCAGCCATGAAATTAAAAGACACTTGCTTCTTGGAACAAAAGTTATGATCAACCTAGACAGCATATTAAAAAGCATAGACATGACTTTGCCAACAAAGGTCCATCTAGTCAAAGCTATGGTTTTTCCAGTAGTCATGTGTGGATGTAAGAGTTGGAATACAAAGAAAGCTGAGTGCCAAAGAATTGACGCTTTTGAACTATGGTGTTAGAGAAGACTCTTGAGAGTCTCTTGGACTGCAAAGAGATCCAACCAGTCCATTCTAAAGGAAATGAGTCCTGAACATTCATTGGAAGGACTGATACTGAAGCTGAAACTCCAATCCTTTGGCCACCTGATGTGAAGAACTTACTCACTGGTAAAGACCCTGATGCTGGAAAAGACTGAAGGCAGGAGGAGGAGACAACAGAGGATGAGATAGTTGGGTGGCATCATTGACTCAATGGACATGAGTTTGAGTAAACTCTGGAAGTTGGTGATGGACACGGAAGCCTGGCGTGCTGCAGTCCATGGGGTCGCAAAGAGTCGGACACAACTAAACGACTGAACTGAACGGAATGTTCTTATTTTCAACACATTATTTTATTATTACATTTTACAATAAACGTTGAAACAATTTTTTTTTAAAGTGAGGAAATGATAATACAATAAACGGCACAAAGATGAAGTAAAGCACAAAATCTCGAAAACTGTCCAAAGATACCATTTTTTTTCTGAAAACTTGCACATGAGTGTATACACACACACACAAATACACACACACACACACACACACACACA